>QRFJ01001162.1:243984-404533 GCA_006176705.1 Cocos nucifera | reverse complement strand
ATTAGGATGAGGTTCTCCTCCTTTCCTAACGGATGGGCACATAAGTGAAGAAAAATCCTGATTTCCCAGACCAGTTAGTTCAGATCTAATCGGATCAAGAGATATATTTCAAAAATTTTTTCTTTGATTCCTAATCAGATCTAGATATTTCAGATCTGATCTTATTATTTTAATAATTAAAAATAAAATTTAAATAAATTAAATCAAATTTAATTTATCTTGATGTAGGGTAATCCTATTACCCATTGATGATCCTGTAAGCAGCGGAAGGTTCTGGATCTAGCCACGCAAGTGCCTGGCCTCTACCGGTATCCACTTCAGACTGATCTGGAGATCCTCTTCTTCTCTATCACATCTTTCAAAAATCAGATCTGGATCTGATCTGGAGGATCTTCAAAACTCCTTTCGAAAGATCAGCAGTTGTCCTTTTGCAGCAGCGCAGCCTTCTAGCTTTCAGTCGCCTTTCTCTCGTCTGGATTGCACCAACCAAGGTCCCAAATTCCTTTTGGACATGGAGAGGAGAGGGAGAAGAGTTGGTGTGGAGGAGGAAGAGGGAGGAAGGCCTTGGGGCATGGAGAATTTTTCTTCAATTTATATTTGAGTTGGGTGCAGGGTCTTATTTATAGACTATCTGTGATCCAACTCCTCTTCTTCCCAACCAATCACAACCCTTTATGAAATCAGATCTAAATCTGATTGGTGGAATAGAGTCCCTTGGAATTCCTCCTTAGATGGCATCTAAGATCAGTCAAAGTTGGTTCTTAGGAGAACTCTAATTGAAATCCAAAAAGGAGATGGAGTCCCTATCCAACAGGAACTCCTGGGCGCCTCCAACTTGGGCACACGCCAAGGGTGGCGTGCGCCCTCCTCCTTGCCAGGTTCTAGTAGGGGGACAAGCCCCCACCAGCTCTCCAATAGGTGCATGACATGTGGACAAAAGTCAAAGTATCAATGGTCAATATTTGACCAGTCAAAGGTCAACTTTTGACCAAAGTCAAAGGATGAGAAATGGCAGGTGACCAAAAATGGCAGGTATTGTCTTACAAAATAAGACAACCTTTTCTAACTTAGACAAGCTCCAGTCAGACAAAGTGAAGGCCTCTGATTGAGCACAAACTCCTTTGGCTCAGTCAGGACAACTTATTTATGATAGTAAAAGAAGAACGTTAGGTTCAATCGAGTGCTAGCACGATTTTCTTGAACCTAATTGAATCTCATTCAGATCAATTGAACTGGATCAGTTCAATTGATGATCACCAAATTCAAATCCTTGTTTGTGTGACCCAGTTAGGTTCAGTTCTGTATGGTAATGGGATATGTCATGATCTCTATCATCGACATCATCGAAACTCCTTTCGATGGATCAGAACTCTTCTGATTCGAACAGCTAGAATGATCGATCATCTAAATCATTCTAATTGCTCCCAAAATCCACCAGTGACACCTAGCAGTATATGGTGGCAACCCATCAGAGCTGAATGCGAACCTCTTGGTGTAGCTACCTGTGTAATTAAGTTCTTCTATCTTGAGCCCCGATCAGATTAGGGTTAAGGTGAACTCGTCAAACCCTAGTTCTGTCATATGATGTAATCATTCGATTCAAGTCCGATGTGAAAACCTAAATAGAAACTCTTTCTATTATTTCACTCTAAAACCTAAATAGAAACTCTTTCTATTATTTCACTCTACCATGGCCATGGGCTTCTGGACTTGATTCTCATGATCATCATAGGGCTGCTCCTCTACCACCGAGGTAGATAGATTCCATCTTGATGCAATCCAGTTCCTACAATGAACATGCTATAGCCAACATACACCTCAGGGTTCCGAATGGCTAGGAGATCGAGTAATGGTGTAGTCAAACTATAACACCCTCAAGGTGAACTGTCGATGCACCTCAGGTCAAAGAACCAGACATACCACTACAGCATCGAGTTAGTCATTGACGAGAAGGTAGACTTCCTAATGACTACTCGAGGTGGTCACGCTCAGTGCCCTCATTCTCTAACGAGTACCTATACTCTCGCTCCGATGTCTCCACACCGTAGACTCAAGACTCATCTACTAAAGAGAAGCGATTGTACACCAACCTTTCGAATCAATCACCATCCTCGTGATGATCCTATGGTCGGAAGCATTTTATGAGTTAATAATGATTATTCATGTCTTAAATTTTTAACTCTTGAAAATATGAATTATCATTACCATTAACTCAAAGGATGTATCACAGACACTAAATACACATATGTGATAGAAAATAATCCATTTTATTGATTTTAGTCAAAATTATAATTTTGCTCCTAGAAGTGTATTACAAGTGTCAGCCAATTCTGGCTTCTAGGGCACATATATCTAACAATCTTTCCACTTATCCTAAAGCCAATTGGCTACAAGTCTAAGTCCCATCTTCTCAAGGTGGGCTTCGATCTTCTGCTGGCCCAACGATTTTGTAAACGGGTCTGCCACATTGTCTGTGGAGTCAACTCTCTTGACCTCGACGTAACCCTTCTCGAGGTAATCGCGGATGAGGTGGTATCGCCGCTCAATGTGCTTGAATTTTTGGTGAGACCTCGGCTCCTTAGCAAGGGCTATGGCACCATTATTGTCGCAGTATAGAGGAATGGCATCTGATGGCATTACTTCGATTTCTGCAGCAAACTTCTTGTACCAGAATGCTTCCTTCGCAGCCTCTGATGCAGCGATATATTCTGCTTCCATGGTGGAATCTGCTATCACGATTTGCTTGGAACTCTTCCAGCTGACAGCACCACCATTGCACACAAACAGACTCCCAGATGTCGACTTTCGATCATCTATATCGGACATGAAATCCGAGTCTGTGTATCCCTGGACTTGGAGTTCTCCATTACCAAAGACCAACATCATATCCTTAGTTCTTCTCAAGTACTTAAGGATACATTTCACAGAAGTCCAGTGTTCTTCACCTGGATTTGACTGATATCTGCTTGTGACACTCACAGCATGGGCTATATCAGGTCGTGTACATAGCATGGCATACATGAGGCTCCCTATTGCAGAAGCATAAGGGATCTTGCTCATGCGTTCTATTTCCTCAGGTGTGCTAGGGCACATCTTCTTGGAAAGATGAATACCATGTCTGAAGGGTATTAATCCCCTCTTAGAGTTTTCCATACTAAACCTCTTTAGTACTTCCTCTATGTACATCTTCTGTGAAAGTCCTAGCATCCTATTTGGTCTATCCCTATAGACCTTAATTCCTAGAATAAAGGATGCTTCACCTAGGTCTTTCATGGAGAATTTCTTGGACAACCATAATTTGACTGTTGTCAATCATGGGAATATCATTCCAATAAGGAGGATGTCATCCACGTACAATACGAGGAAGACAACAGCGCTCCCACTGACCTTTTTGAAGACACACGGTTCCTCTTCATTTTTGATGAAACCAAACATTTTGATCACATCATTGAAATGAGTGTTCCAGCTCCGAGATGCTTGCTTAAGTCCATATATGGACCTTTGCAGCTTGCAAACCTTGTGATCAGTATCACTGGATGTGAAACCTAGCGGCTGTTCCATATAGATATCTTCCTCAAGATATCCATTCAAGAATGCCGTTTTCACGTCCATTTGCCATATTTCATAATCAAAATAGGCTGCAATGGCAAGCAATGTGCGGATGGATTTTAGCATAGCCACTGGGGAAAAGGTATCCTGATAGTCAATGCCTTCGCGTTGACTATAACCTTTTGCCACTAGTCTAGCCTTGAATGTCTCCACATTCCCATCTGCACCAATCTTTCTCTTGAAGATCCATTTACACCCAATAGGTACTATACCTTCCGGTGGATCTACCAAGGTCCAGACTTGGTTTGAGTGCATCGAGTCAATTTCTGACTGCATTGCCTCTAGCCATTTCTCGGAGTCGATATCTGATATCGCCTCATTGTAGGTTTTGGGATCATCACCATGAGCACCATTACCTACGAGGAACATTTTCTCTACTTCCTCTGAAATAATACCTAAGTATCTTTCAGGAGGATGGGAAAACTCTTTCCGATCTACGAGGTGGAGGAGGTAGTGTTCTTATTGGCTCAACCTGATTTGGTTCCAATTGGTCCTTAGCTCATTGTACTTGTGAGACTTTCTCATCAAGCTTAATCTGCTTTCCAATGCCGCTATCTTGAATAAACTATTTTTCAAGAAAGATGGCATGTCGACTCACAATCACATTGTGGTCTTCTGGAATGTAGAAATAGTATCCTAATGACTCTTTAGGATATCCTATGAATCGAGCTCTGAAGGACCTAAACTCTAACTTGTCCGCTTGTTGTCTTTTGACATGAGCCGGACAACCCCAAATTCTGAGATGACTCAGACTTGGTTTCTTACCATGCCATATCTCATACGGTGTGGTAGGAACGGTTTTAGAGGAAACCCTATTCAGTAGATAAATTGAAGTTAACAATGAGTATCCCCAAAGAAAATCAGGAAGGTCTGTGAAGCTCATCATGGATCGGACCATATCCAATAGAGTCTGATTTCTCCATTCTGAAACCCGTTGAGTTGAGGTGTTCCTGGTGGAGTCCATTGAGAGACTATGCCATTTTTCTTGAGATAGTCTAGGAATTTTCCGGCTAAGGTATTCACCTCCTCGATCTGATCGAAGAACCTTAATGGGTTTTTCTAGTTTGTTTTTCTACTTCATGTCTGAATTCTTTGAACTTTTCAAAAGCTTCAGACTTGTGTCTCATAAGATACACATACCCATACCTAGACAGATCATCGATAAAGATAATGAAGTAGACAAAATTGCCTCTAGCCGGCACATCAAATGGGCCGCACACATCAGTATGTACTAGGGCAAGGAGATCTGTGGCCCTCTTCCCCATGTCCTACAAAAGGAAGTTTAGTCATTTTGCCTTGAAGACAAGATTCACAAGTTGGATATGACTCAGAAGTCAATGGACTCAATAGCCCATTTTTTTCTAATTTGTTGATCCTATCTTCTGCTATATGACCTAATCTCAGGTGCCATAGATATCTGTCATTTGGACTATCCCTAGGTCGTTTGGCATTCACGTTTTGCTCGATAGTTAGAATAGGTACATCAATATGTAGCTGATAAAGACCATTAATAAGGAAAACCATTTGCAATTTTATTTCTTTCATAAAGAATGTTACAATGGTCCTTAAAGAAGGTAATCACATAGCCTTCTAGTGCTAAGCATGAAATAGAAATCAAATTCCTACTAGCTGCAGGCACATAATAACAGTCTTTCAAAACTAAGTCTAAACCAGATGGTAATCGAAGAGGGTATGTTTCCACCGCCACTGCAGCAACTTTTGCTCCATTACCGATGCATAGGATCATGTCTCCATCCCTCAGCCTCCTGCTATCCTCAAGATCCTGCATGGAAGTGCACAGATGAGCACTAGAACCAGAGTCAAGCACCCAACTGGATGCAGAAGAAATCGTAAGGTTAGACTCAATAACGAGCATACCTCCAGAAGGACCTTCCTTCTTGTTCTTCAGGGTGGCCAGGTAAGTAGGGCAGTTCCGCTTCCAGTGGCCATCGCTGTTGCAATGGAAAATACTTTTCTTTGGCAGCGGCTTTCATCCTTAGCTCTGCCTTCTTCTTCTTTTCCTCCTTCCATCCTTCTGCTTTTTCACAGACTTCTTTTTCTTTCCATAAGACTTTCTTTTGGAAGAAGTCCATTCCATAGCAAGAACTGAGCCTTTAGAACCTTTCATAGAAAGCTCAGCGGTGACCAGCATATTCATTAATTCGGCCAAGAAATTTTAAAGTTTATGCATGTGGTAATTCATGATGAATTGCCCATATGCATCAGTCAAGGATTGCAGAATAATATCGTTCTGCAGATCCAAGTCTAACTTCACACCGAGCTTCTCAAGCTCTTTCATGTCCTTGATCATCATCAGACAGTGATCTTGGACTGACTGTCCATCACGCATCTTAGCCTTAAAAAGTCATTTCATGACTTGATACTTGGCTGCGCGACTCTGTTCACCAAACATCTCCTATGCAGGTGAGCCAACATTTGGCGAGCAGTCCTGATATCTTCATGTTGGCACTGGAGCTCATCAGACATCGAGCCCAACATGTAATATCTGGCCTTATTATCTTCGTCTATCCATTTTTTCCAGAGACGCTCTCTGTTCAGTGGATGGACGGGCTGGTAAGGTGGGAGGGTCCTGATCCAATACATGGGTTAACTTCTCGGAACCCAAAATAATTTTGTAGTTCCTGAGCCAATCTTTATAATTGGATCCGATCAGTCTATGTGTGTCCAGGATACGTGCTAATGGATTGGACGCAGACATTTTTCCTGTAGAGAGTCAAAGATTCTAGTTAGATACTGTAATTATGACTTGACCAATTTATTTAGAAATTTTATTTTTAAATAAATTAGCTCCCACTATTTTCTTGGATCCCTACACTCTCTCTGTAGAGATGTGAAAATCTTCATGATTAATGATTTCTAGTGGGTGGTGCGGTCTCACCAACTGACTCATCACCTCACCTAACAGTTATTGGTGATGGGTTAGCCAATGAGTGAACAACTCTTGTTCAATGATTCTCTAATCATGGTGCACCCAAACTTGGTCTCTAATTCATGAATCTCACCATATCCGAAATATTGATCCACTCCTTAGTTAAGTCAGATCCACCATTTGCACAGACTGAATTCCTAATTGAGTCTCTCACCATATCTAGAATATTGAGCCCAACTCATCCTCCAGCCCATAGCATCCAATGCCTAATAGACATGGTTGCATCTTTTCGGTGCAACTGAGCCACTGTATCCAGTCGAGAACAATCAACCCCGAAAAGGGCCCGCACATCTACAATGGTGGAAGACCTCAGACTTAATCTTTTCTTAGGAAGAATTGATTCAGGTCTCATTAAACTAGACTTGTCATAGTCATAACAATTATGACTAACCTAGTGGCATGGGTTAGCTCGGATTATTGACCACCTCAGATCAGAACTGTGTCAATAGATATGGCCAGGTAAGTGAGACCGATGGAAGGAATATGCCATTAACTCATACAAGAATGCATTCAGATCGAGTAGCTTCCCAATTAAAAATCAATCGATCGTATGTGCCAAACTTACCTTAGACACCAAATTATTGAGCCAGAACCAATTGGGTTAGCCTACAATCCAGACTCTAACCTCTGAGCCTAATTAGGTCTTGCTTGATCGTGACTCGATCTTGACCCAGACTTAATCCTATTAGGCTGGTCAATTTAAGCATTGTTGATCCCATCTAACCAACTCTTGATTCGGTTTGATCAACCGCTTTAGACCTAATTGAGCTACCAAGCCTGAACCCAGTATTATGAATATGTCTTAGATCTAAAATTCTTTAATTTTAGATCTAATTAATATTTCATAATCTTAATTCTTAATTAAGTAGGGTTCATAAACAAAATATGCATAATAAATCCTAGGATTTCAGGATCTAGGATTTTGTAGAAAGTAGGTTTTGGATTTTTGATTAAGGATGAATGCATAGCACCCCTACACGTCATAAGAACACCCCATCGGATGGGAGAAAAGGATCTTTAAATCCTTCTTCATTCTTATGATCGGATGGCCAAGAGGAACGCCTTAATTAGGAATATGTAATACTACAAAATAATTTTAGATCTATATCATATATCTCATATACAAATTAGATCTAATCATGATATATTTTGCATACATCTCATATATTGAATCATACATAATTTTAGATCTAAATTATCTCATAATAATCTAAAAATTAGATTTAAATTGATCTTATCAAAATAAACTCTAATCTAGACAACTATGTAGAACTATTCTACAACTAATCTAGACATGCATCAATCATATCTCATATGATGTTTAAAATTAAATAATTTTATTTACTATTTTTTAGATGTTATTATAATAATTATAATATCAAAAAATAGTAAAATATGATTTAATCAAATTAAATTGAAAACATGCAAGACTATTCTATAGAATTATTCTATTTTAAAACTAGTCATGCATATTTTCTAATCTTAGATCCAAATCATTTAATTTTAATTTTTTTTGATTTCATATCTGATCACATCTCATGTGACATTTAAAATCACTTATTTTTTTATTAGAATAAATTTAAAATCAAATCTAAACACTTTTAGAACCTTGCTCTGATACTAGTTGAAGGAAAATCCTGATTTTTCGGACTAGGTTAGTTCAGATCTGATTGTATCAAGAGATATATTTTAAAAAATTTTCTTTTTGATTCTAATCAAATTTAGAATGTTTTAAATCTAATTCTTATTATTCTAATAATAAAAATAAAATTTAAATAAATTTAATTAAATTTAATTTACCTTGATATGTAGGGTAATCCTATTACCCGTTGATGATACTGTAAGCAGTGGAAGGCTCTGGATCTCGTCATGCAAGTGCCTGGCCTCTATCGGTATCCACTCAGACTAAATTTGGAGATCCTCTTCTTCTCTATCATATCTCCAAAAATTAAATCTGGATCTGATCTGAAGGATCTTCAAAATACCTTTTGAAGATCAGTAGTTATCCTTTGCAGCAGTGCAGCCTTCTAGCTTTCTGTCGCCTTTCTCTCATCTGGATCGCACCAACTTGGATCCAAATTCCTTTTGGACATAAAGAGGAGAGGGAGAAGTAGAACTTGGCATGGAGGAGGAAGAGGGAGGAAGCCTTGGGGCATGGAGAACTCTTTTCTCAGATTTTAGATACTCCTTGAGTTGGGCGCAGGATCTTATTTATAGACTATCTGTGATCCAACTCCTCTTCTTCTCAACCAATCACAACCCTTTATGAAATCAGATCTAAATCTGATTGGTGAAAATAGAGTCCCCTGGATTCCTCCTTAGATGGCGCCTAAGACCAGTCAAACTTGGTTCTTAGGAGAATTCTAATCGGAATCCAAAAGGGAGATGGAGTCCCTGTCCAACAAGGATTCCTGGACGCCTCCTGCTTGGGCACACGCCAAGGGTGGCGTGCGCCCTACTCCTTGCCAGGTTCTGGTAGGGGGACAGGCCCCCACCAGCTCTCCAATAGGTGCATGACATGTGGACAGAAGTCAAAGTATCAATGGTCAACATTTGATCAGTCAAAGATCAACTTTTGACCAAAGTCAAAGGACGAGAAATGGCAGGTGACCAAAAATGATAGGTATTATCTTATAAAATAAGATAACCCTTTTCTGATCTAGACAAGCTCCAGTCAGATAAAGTGAAGGCCTCTGATCGAGTACAAACTTCTTTGGCTCAGTCAGGATAACTATTTATGATAGTAAAAGAAGAACGTTAGATTCAATCGAGTGCTAGCACGATTTTCTTGAACCTAATTGAATCTCATTCAGATCAATTGAACTGGATTAGTTCAATTGATGATCACCAGATTTAAACCCTTATTTGTGTGATCCAGTTAGGTTCAGTTCTGTATGGTAATGGGATATGTCATGATCTCTATCATCGACATCATCGAAACTCCTTTCGATGGATCAGAACTCTTTTGATTCGAACAGCTAGAATGATCGATCATCTAAATCATTCTAATTGCTCCCAAAATCCACCAGTGACACCTAGCAGTATATGGTGGCAACCCATCAGAGCTGAATGCGAACCTCTTGGTGCAGCTACCTATGTGATTAAGTTCTTCTATCTTGAGCCCCGATCAAATTAGGGTTTAGGTGAACTCGTCAAAACCTAGTCTCTGTCATATGATGTAATCATTCGATTCAAGTTTGATGTAAAAATCTAAATAGAAACTCTTTCTATTATTTCACTCTGCCATGGCCATGGGCTTCTGGACTTGATTCTCATGATCATCATAGGGCTACTCCTCTACTATCGAGGTAGATAGATTCCATCTTGATGCGATCCAGTTCCTACAATGAACATGCTATAGCCAACATACACCTCAGGGTTCCATATGGCTAGGAGATCGAGTTATGGTGTAGTCAAACTATAACACCCTCAAGATGAACTACCAATGCACCTCAGGTCAAAGAACTAGACACACCACTACAGCATCAAGTCAGTCATTGATGAGAAGGTAGACTTCCTAATGACTACTCGAGGTGGTCACGCTCAGTGCCCTCGTTCTCTAACGAGTACCTGTACTCTCGCTCTGATGTCTCCACACCATAGACTCAAGACTCATCTACTAAAGAGAAGCGATTGTACACCAACCTTTCGGATCAATCACCATCCTCGTGATGATCCTATGGTCGGAAGCATTTTATGAGTTAATAATGATTATTCATGTCTTAAATTTTCAACTCTTAAAAATATGAATTATCATTACCATTAACTTAAAAGATGTATCACAGACACTAAATACACATATGTGATAGAAAATAATCAATTTTATTGATTTTAGTCAAAATTATAATTTTGCCCCTAGAAGTGTATTACAAGTGTCAGCCAATTCTGGCTTCTAAGGCACATATATCTAATAATAAAGATCATTGTCAGGACCTCTCCCCTCATCTCATCTAAAATGAACGAGGCCTTCAATTTACCGAGGTTAACATGGCCATTTTTTATTGCTTCTTTCATTCTCAGATTTTTTTGAATTTTAAGATTATGGGAGCGTTGTTCCTCCGAGCTCCTTCAGGTGATAAGCTTCGGACCAGATGATCTCTTCTATTTCATATGGGCCTTCTCAATTTGGGGCAAACTTCCGCTGCCTCTGAGGCTAAGAGATGGTGGCTCGACGAAGCACTAAGTCTCCCTGAGATAGTGTTGATGATGCTGAGAGACGGTCGATCTTCTTATTGTTCCTCACTCCTTGGTGGTTTTGGCTACGGCAGTGCCCTTGATCGATCTTCTCTTGCTTCAGACCGACGTCTGTGGAGCATTGAGGGGGGCATAGTTGTGAAACCTTCTGAGAGGAGAACTTCTTCATGCCCTTCTATCGGGGCTTCTTTGACGACGAGCTCAAGGAGGTGTTTGGGCTTGCTTGCGCTCGAAAGGAGTCTATGAGTGCAGCCAAATTTTATTCGACCCTCCATCAGCTATGGATTTATTAGATTTGCCCACATGCCACTCTTCTGTGGCTTCCTCATCCTTCAATTTGAAGGTTTCTTCTGCTCCGACATATCCTTCAGCCCGAGCTAGCAGATCAGCAAAGTTTTTGGGATACTTCTTCTTCAGAAAAAATAATAAATCATTCTTCTGAAGGCCGCCTTTGAGTGTAGCCATTGCAACAGACTGATGCAGATTCCGGACTTTCAATGCAGCGGTATTAAATTGAATGACATAAGTTCGGATAGATTCTTCCTCTTTCTTCTTGATATGCATCAGAAAATTCGAATCTCGGTGTGGATGTCAAATGCTGATGAAGTAAGCCACAAACTGATGGCTCATCTAGTCAAAGAAAAAGATCATATCCGGCTTCAACATCGAGTACCAATTTCTTATTACTTCCTTTAAGATAGATGGAAAAACTCAGCATAAGATGATGTCTGATGCACCATGGAGTAGCATCATAGTCTGAAAAGCCTTTAAATGATCGATCGGATTAGAGGTTCCATCGTAGCTTTTAAATTGGGGGAGCTTGAAGTTCGACGAAATGGACTCTTGCATAATTTAGAGAGAGAAAGGAGGATCGGTGCAGACATCATCATGGTGAGCCAGGACGATGTGGTAGAATTTCTCAATCCATCTATCCATCTTCCGTAGTTTATAATCGAGGACGTCATTTCGATCGTAGATCTTGAAAGACTTTCGACCATAGATGGGAAAGATCTCTTTTAGAAAAAAATCATGATCCGAACAAGAATCCTCTATTCTCTATTTTTTCTTTCCAGGGGCGATGGGTATGCTAGCCCAAGTTTTCCTCGGGACCAGTTCTTGACATATAGATGGTGGGTTTCCTAAAAAAATCACCATCGAGGGCTGCCGCATGATCTGCACCATCTCGGTGAGGCCCTAAATCTGCTGCATCAGTAGATTAAACTGCTCTAGGTCTACCATAGCCATCGGTGGAGGAGGAGGTTGAAGCACCAATGCTAGAGTAGGAATGGATGGGTCAGGCTCATATCTGACAGCAAAAATGATAGATCTCTGGATAGTCGCCTTCTTTGGAAGCATTTCTTGAGATCGAAGGAGAGGATGAAGATGGACCTTGAAGAAGAAGATCCATAGGACAGGCTGAGCACTCCTTTAAGAACAAGGATACCTCAGGAATAGAGGAGCCTTCCTCTAGCGCCAATCCTGTTGGTGCAAAATCTGGTTGACATCGGATCAAGTTGGAGTTGGAAAAAAAGAGGTCGCCATCGATGATCTGCAAAATAAAGTTTCATCTAGAGTCAGTGGTGTTGGCTCCAGTAGGATCCTCCGACGATCAAGTTAGCTTTTTTGGCCAACAGAAATGGAGTGCTCGAACAGAAATTCAGCAGAGTTTTGAAAAAGAGAAGAGAGCTTAAAGAAAACATATCTGAAGTGTCCCTTTTTATAGATGGAGCCTATCATAACCATCCAATAATGGAGTCACCTTAACCAGACTGATCAATGATAGTTGTAATCCTTCTGATAAATGACAGTCATAACCATCCGATAGTGGGATTGCCTGTTCGTTGAGATTTAATAATCGAAGTTCGGAGGAAGCAAGCGTTGGTTGGTGAAGAACTTTGACATATATCAATTTTAGAGGAGTTTAGACTCCTAAAGGGAATACGGCTAGAGGGGATCATCTGAGAGGAATACTACTTGAAATTTGAAAGTAATCCACTGAAGGAATTAAGATGAAGTTTGGCTGAAGGAGACATCCGAAAGGAGTTTGGCTCCTATAGAAATCCGACTGAAGGAGACATCTGGAAGGAGTTCGGCTCCTATAGAAATCTAACTGAAGAAGAGGTTTGGAAGGAGTTCGACTTCTGGAGGAATCTGACTGAAGAAGACATTCGGAAGGAGTTCAGCTCCTGTAAAAATTCGACTGAAGGAGATGTCTAGAAGGAGTTTGGCTCCTGTAGAAATTTGACTGAAGGAGACATCCAAAAGGAGTTGGGATTTTGGAGGAATCCAACTAAAGAAGACATCTGAAAGGAGTTCGGCTCCTATAGAAATCCGACTGAAGGAGACGTCTGGAAGAAGTTTGGCTCCTGAAGAAATTCGACTGAAGAAGAGGTTCGGAAGGAGTTCGGCTTCTGTAGAAATTCTACTGAAGGAGAGGTCTGAAAGAGGTTCGACCATTGGAGGGAGTCTGGGTGCTTGAAGGAGTTCGATTGGGGTTCGACCGCTGGAGGGAGTCCGAAAGGGGTTCGACCGCTGGATGAGTTTGGGTGCTTAAAGAAATTTGATTGGGGTTCAACCGCTGGAGGGAGTCTGGGAGGGGTTCAACCGCTGGATGAGTTCGACTGCTAAAGAAGTTCGATCAGGATTCGGCTGCTAGAGGAGTTCGGGTGCTAAAGAAGTTCGACCGGGGTTTAACTGCTGGAGGAAGAATTCCTAATCGAGGCTCTTCCATGATGACCAATCACATTAGGCTAAGCATCAGACTGGACTTCGGTGGGAGCGGGATTTATCCTCAACAATATACATAATTTATTAACAATGCTCTTTTGATTTGTATGGGATATATTAATGCTCTCCCTTAATATATGCTCTTTTGATATATTAATGCTCCCCCTTAATATATGCTCTTTTGATTTATAAGGGATTAAAATTTTTTTATATTTATTATATTTTTTTTAATTTTTCTCTTTCTTTTTGTCAGCATCAAAATCATAATTTTGAAATATAATTGCGAGAGTTAGACATAATGGTAAAGGAGGCAAAAGCATAATTAAAAAAGTTTGATTTCATTGCATAAGACAGAAATTACAATAATAAAGTTATATATTGGTTTACAAAAAGTAGATCTATATCAATATACCTAAGAGTACACTAAGCAACATAAGAGAGGTACACCAAGCAACATAAAAAAAAGAACTAGACCTATTCCTCATCAGAGAAAAACTCTATGATTGGTTCAGAGGAGGATCTAGGTCTAGAGGATGATAAGTGAGGTACAGATTGAGAAGATGGTGAGGATCGAGAAGTGGATGGAGTCCGAGATCCAAGGCTGCCAATCCAATCTATAATTTACCATAATAAAGAGATGAGCACTTCTGTAGTGGTGCACTAGATGGTGATGTTCTTCTCTAGTCTATTTGGTCTTGGATAATAAAAGTTTAATCTGAGTTGACGATCCGTGTTGTTCCTTCTCCAAAATTTTAAGCCTTTGAGATAATCCACTAAGTTGCTGACTAAGCATTTCAGTTTGTCCCTCAGATGATATCCTTTGTTCCTCAATGCTCACCAATAGTTGATGTTTTACACTGGAGAGAATGTCAATGAACCTTTCAAACACTTTTTGAACTATTTTCTCTACCACCCTTTCAATTAAACTTTGTTGATCAAAAATAGAGGGAGGTGCTGGAACATGACTTGAAGATCCTTGTGGAGTATGTGGAGATCCCGGTGTGGTGAATGAAGGTCCAGCAATAGAGGATGATGGTGGAGGTGGAGACCTATGCTCCTCAAGCTCATTTCTAGTAGCAGCTTCTTCATCTGTCCTTACTCATCTATCATTCTTTTTCATAAACTTCATTCTGTTCTAAGTTCTCTCATTTATATAATCGGTGTGCACCAACTTTTTGAAGTCTTCACCTTCTAGATTAACATGAAAATCCTTGAAAATTAGAGTGAAAATCATCCCGTAGGGCAGACAGGCTTTGCTTTTGTTGGTCGTATCCTTTAACTGTTGAAGCATTAGAGATGAAAAATTCATGGGTGTCCTAGTTACCAAGTAAAATATAATAGCTAGTTCTTTCTTCCCAACTCAGTCATGTCTTCCTACCTTTGGAAAAATTATATGACTCACAATGCAATGTAATAATCTCATTTCCATTGAGAGATGATGTGAGACTAATGGTTGATTTTCATCTATATTTTTTCTTTCCAAAATGCACTTTAAAGCTTCAGTTTTATTTCTTAAATTCATATAACAATCTCCAGACCTAGGTACTTCTAAGAGTTGCCCAATCTTCATTTCGTCCAAAGAGATGTATACTCCTTTAACAATAAATTCTATCCATGATGCTTGCTCAAAGCTAATGTTCTCAAAGAACTCTCTAATTAGATCCAGATCGACATTTATCTCAAGAGTACAAAGCTACTCCCAGCCTTGCTGCCTGATCCACGACCCAATATGAAAATATTCCCTATCTAGGTATCCAATGTCAACATTTTGACCCATTGGAATAGTCCTCATGGTGATAAAGAGATGAGCCCATGAAGAAGAGGTAGATGGAGATGCTTGGGCCATGTCCCGCTACCGCTTTACCCTAGCTTCAGTCGAAGGAGTGACAAACGATCTTTGGGTGGTGAGGGTTCTCTTCTTTAGAGCCATTAGAGTAGGATTTGAATGGAATGAGCAATGAAATAGTGATTCAAGGAGTTTGGAGAAGTGGATGGGAGTTTGAAAAAGTTTTGGGAGAGAGATCTCAAAAAATGAAAGAAATGAATGGGACAGGGAACCTCTCGGAAGACCGATTAAAAAGAGCCCTGCAAACTCAAGAGCTCTCATCCTAAAGATGAGACATCTCGAAAAATCGAGAGCTCTCACTTTTAAAGTGAGAGGCCTCGGAATACCGTCGAGAGGTCTCATATATAAATCGAGACTTCTCGAGTATAGGAGGAAAAATCAGAATAAGAAAGAAAATTTCAAGCAAATTTTTCTCGATTTTTCAAGATTGAATTGGGGATGTTTAGGATGTTAAAAGGTGACCAAAAATAATCCAATAAATTCAAGATAAATATTTTTATAGAGGATCACAAATACCAAGTTCATCCTAGATTTTTGAGAATCTATCTTCATTTAGAGGTTTTGTAAAAATGCCAGCCAGTTGATTTTCAGTTGATACAAATTCAAGCATTATGTTATTATTTTGAACATGATCTCTTATGAAATAATGTCTAATTTCAATGTGCTTGGTTCTTGAATGTTGAATATAATTTTTTGTCAAGTTTATGGCACTAGTGTTATCACGACTAATGGGTATCTTGTTTTACTTAATTCCAAAGTCTTTGGGTTATTGCTTGATCCATAATATTTGAGCATAGCAACTATCCGCAGCAATATATTCAGCCTCGATCGTTGATAGTGCCACTGAGTTTTGCTTCTTGCTATACCAAGAGATCAAGTTCAATCCTAGAAATTGGCAAGTGTCACTTATACTTTTTCTATCTATTTTACATCCTCCATAGTCTGCATCAGTGTATCCAATCAATTCAATGGAGGATTGTTTTGAGTACCAAAGTCCTAGGTTATGTGTGAAGATCAAATATTCAAAAATTCTTTTGATAGCTAGTAAATGAGATTCTTTAGGGTTAGATTGAAATCTAGCACACATATATACACTAAACAATATATCAGACCAACTTGCAGTTAAGTAAAGTAGGGATCCAATCATATCTCTGTAGAGCTTTTCATTTACGGTTTTATCATTTTCATCTTTGTCAAATTTGCATGAGGGGCTCATTGGTGTGCCAATCTCTTTTTCATTTTTCATACCAAACTTCCTCAACATCTCCTTGATGTACTTTGTTTGGCTGATGAAAATGCCTTCCTTTGATTGTTTAATTTGTAGTCCAAGAAAGAAGTTCGGCTCCCCCATCATGCTCATTTCAAATTCGTCCTGTATTAACTTTGCAAACTCTTGATAAAGAATTTTATTAGTAGCTCCGAATATGATGTCATCCACATATATTTAAACTACAAGAAGGTCATTATCCTTTCTTTTCAAAAAAAGTGTAGTGTCCACACTTCCTCTAATAAAATCATTATGTAATAGAAATTTGCTTAATCTCTCATACCACGCTCTAGGTGCTTGTTTAAGGCTTTATTTAATTTACATACATGGTTAGGAAGTGAGTGATTTTCAAAACCAGGTGATTATTCTACAAAGACTTCTTCAGTGATATAACTATTCAAGAAGGTACATTTTACATCCATTTAAAATAATTTAAGATTCATGTAGTAAGTAAAGGCAAGTAACAATCTAATAGTCTCTAATCTTGCTACAGGAGCATATGTTTCATCAAAGTCAATCCCTTTTTCTTGATTATATCCCTTAGCAACTAGTCTAGCTTTATTTCTAACTATATTTCTATATTCATCTAATTTGTTCCTAAATATCCATTTTATGACCATTATGGGATGATCAATTGATCGGTTTACAAGAGTCCATATATTATTTCTTTCAAATTGGTTTAGTTTATTTTGCATAGCTAGCATCCAATTAGAGTCTTTTTCAGCTTCTTCTATGTTCTTAGGTTCTATTTGAGAGACAAAAAAAAGATAATCAAATGTATCTTTAAAAGAAGATCTTGTTCTTACCCCTTGTGAAGGATCACCTAAAATTAATTCTCTTGGATGATTTTGTGCATACCTCCACTCCTTGGATAGATCTTCATGATTATTAGAAGTTTTATTTTCACCATCCTTATCTTGTTCAATGGTTGTTGTAGATTTACCTTTGTCACGAACATTGTTCTCCTTTAAGGTTAGCTCCTTCATTCCATCTTCGAGAATTCCTATTTCATCATCAAAAATATCTTTCTTTCTCAAAGATTGATTATTAGCTTCATCAAATATGACGGATTGATTCTTCAACAACCAATGAATGTTTGTTGAAGATCCTATATGCTTTACTAGATGTAGAGTATCCAAGAAAAATTCCCTCATCAGTCTTAGCATCAAATTTATCTATGTTGTCCTTATCATTATTATGAATGAAGCATTTTCAATCAAAAATATGAAAATAATTAATATTAGATCTTTTTTCTTTTCAAAGCTCATAGAAGATTTTCTTTAAAATCGATCGAATAGAAACTTTATTAAGAATGTAACATGCTGTGTTAATGGCTTCAGCCCAAAAGTATTTGGGTAGATTCTCTTCACACAATATGGTATGGGCCATGTCAACTAAGGTTCTATTTTTTCTTTCAACTACTCCATTTTGTTGAGAAGTTCTAGGTACAAAAAAATTATGACTACTCCATTTTGTTGAGAAGTTTTAGGTACACAAAAATTATGTTCTATACCATAATCATTATAAAATTCTTCAAAAAATTTATTTTCAAATTTTGTGCCATGATCACTATGAATACAAACTATAGTTGAGTTCTTTTTATTTATTACTTTCTTGTAAAACTTTGAAAACATTGAAAAAGCTTCATCTTTGTGTGTTAAAAACAAAACCCATGTGAACCAGGAATAATCATCAACAATGATAAGATCAAATCTTTTTTCTTCTAAGCTTGTAGTCCTAGTAGATCCAAACAAATCCATATGTATCAATTCAAAAGGCCTAGAAGTTGAAATCATATTTTTAGATTTGAATTTTTTCTAGTTTATTTTTTAAATTGACAAACATCACAAACATGATCAAATTTAAAATTCAATTTTAGTAATCCCTTAACTAAATCCTTGTTAAGTAATTTAGATATGGTTTGCATTTTGGCATGATCTAATCTACGGTACCAAAGCCAATTAGTTTTCTTGATGGTAGCATTCATTGCAACTAGGCATTGACCACTTTTCATGGCAATTTCATCAAGATTTATCATGTAGATATTGCCATGCTTAAATCCAATGAATTTTAAACTATCATCTAAGGAACTAGATACTTTGCATAAAGAAGATTCAAAAGAAACTCTAAAGCCTTTATTACAAAGTTGACTAATACTAAGCAAGTTATGTTTTAAATTATCAACTAATAATACATTATCTATAAAGATAGAAGGAGTAATCTGAATTTTACCAATGTCAATTATTTTTTCTTTGCCGTTGTCGCCAAAGGTAACTACTCTCTCTTTCTTTCTTTCTAAGATGAAGGATTACTCTTTATCATCCGACATATGTCTTGAGCAGCCGCTATCTAAGTACCACTCATGTTTAGGTCTTTGGGCTGTAAGGCATTTCTGCATAAATAATTAAGTGATAGTTTTAGATATCCAAATCTTTTTGGATCCTTTTGGGTTAGTGGTCATAGTTTCTTTTGGAACCTAAATTCTTTTAACTTATTTTCTATGAAATTTTGTAGTATTACATTCAAATGCATTATGTCCTACTTTTCTACATCTAAAGCAAGTGATATGTGAAGTACTAATTGATGTGGATGCAGTGAAAAAATTCTTTAGAAACTTAGTTTTATCTTTATGTTTATATCCTAGTTTGGCTTTATCATAAACTCCTCTTTGATTGTTTAGAATCATTTACAATTTTTCAGAACTATAAGTAAATTTATCAACTAAAGATTTTAATTTATCCAATTCATCCTTTAGAATTTTGTTTTCTTCTTTTAACTTATTGTGGTTACTAGTTACTTCTTTCTTTTTTTTAAAAGAGTTTGATTTATTTCCTTAAGATTTTTATTTTTTATATTAATCTTCTTAAAATCTTTCATTAAGTCATAAAAAGCATCTTGAAGTTTATCAAAAATAAAATCTGAGTTAAGAGTGGAGGATACCTCATCATCTTATGCCATGAAGCTTAAGTTTGCTTCGTTTTGATTTTCTTCCTCCAAGCTTGACTCATCACTATCGTTCCAAGTCGCTAACATAGCTTTCTTCTTTGTTCTTTTTAGTACCTTCTTCAACTGAGGACATTCAACCCTAAAATATCCTGGCTTCTTGCATTCATAGCAAGTAGGCCGATCCTTCTCCTTTTCTTTCTCTTTCTTCCTGCTAGCTTCTCCTCTAATGAAACTCCTCTTCTTGAAATCTTGTCTTCTTCTTTCCATAAACTTCTTAAATTTTTTTATCACCAAGGTCATGTCTTCATCATTCTTCTTACTGATGAACAAATCATCTTCTTCTTCAACTGCCATGGATTTCAGCGCTATTGTTTTCTTCTTCTTATTGTCTTCTACATTGTACCGACCCATGGCAAACTCATGTATCATCAGGGATCCAATGAGCTTCTCTAGAGGTAGAGTGTTCAGATCTTTAGCCTCCTAGATAGCTATCACCTTGGCTTTCCATGTTCTAGACAAAGACCTGAGAATCTTTCTTACTAATTCACTGTTAGTATAAATTTTTTCTAAGCTTTTCAAATCATTTATAATATCAGTGAATTTTGTGTACATGCTAGTGATAGATTCAGTAGAATTCATTTTAAATAATTCATATTGATGGACTAACCTGTTTATCTTGGTTTCTTTGACTTGATTTGTCCATTCATGCATGGCTTCAAGTCTATCACAAATTTTCTTTATAGAATTGCAAGTGAAAATGCGATTAAACTCATTTGCATCAAGGGCACAATAGAGTATATTCATTACCTTGGTATTTAATTAGATAAGTTTTTTATCCATTTCATCCCAATCCTTCTTCGACTTGGGAGAGAATGTGCCATTGACAATGATTGTAGGTGTATATGGCCTATTGATAATGATACTTCATATGTCATAGTCGAGGGCTTGAGTAAAAATGCACATGCAAGCTTTCCAATAGGTATAGTTAGATCCATTGAAAAGAGGTGGCCTATTTGTGAATTGCCCTTCGACAAGTGATCCTCCTACTTGGATTGACATGATCTTTATCTCTAGTTGATAAAATCAATAATTAGTAGAAAACCAAGGCTCTGATATCAATTATTGTCCAGCCAGACAACCCAAAAGGGAAGGGTGAATTGGGTTTCCAAAAACTTAAAATAGATATATGCGGTAAAAATGTTTGAATCCTAAGTAAAATGGATGTGAAAACAATGAAATGAAGAAGCAACAACACATACATACAAACAAGAGAACTTTATAGTGGTTCGGTGCACTCCCAGCACCTATGTCCACTCTCCAAGCAAGAGTTTTAGAAATTTTACTATAATCCTACAAGATTACAGTTGGATATTTTTTTCGGACTCACTATCTCAAAATCTAGTTGATTTTTTCTTAAGTTCACCAACCACAATCCTTACAACACTCAGACAAAATAATCTAAAGTAATTAATGAGAAAAAAAGTTTCAAAAACCTAAGTTTCAGTCCCTGCTGAAACCAAATATATGAAAATAAATAATGAAGATTTACAATACACAAAGCTTTTCTAAATGAGCTGAATCATTATCGTTGTAGTTCATTGAATGCTTCTTGAATGCTTGAAATTAATATGCTTCAGATCCTGAGAGAACTTAAGTGAAAAAAAAAAATTTGCTCACAAAAAACTGGGCATTCGTTGCTTTTTCTCTCATTTTTCTTAGATGATCTAAAAGTACATCTTTAAGCTTTTATACCTCTCATCTGGTTATGATTGGAGTCCAGAAAAAATAAAATCTGATTGTTGGAGAGTAGTAGGTGCCATTGGAAGTAAGAAAATTTGATCTGGAATGCTCCATCAAAAAGTTATCACCATGTCTCGAGATCTCTCGATTTGTCTAGAGACATCTCATCAAATTTTGAGATCTCTCAATTTGATCAAGAGATCTCTCACCTTCAGTCACTTGAAAAATAGCTTTTTGAAAAAATTATATCGCCTGAGACTGAGTGCTCTCAATTTTGAATGAGCCATCTCGTCGGAATCGTAAGATCTCTTGAGAATCCTATAAGACCTCTCACTCTCAAAGTGTAGAAACTATATTTCTATCTCCTGAGATCGAGAGCTTTCGAGATTAACTCGAGACCTCTCGAAATCATGTCAGAAGCTAATTTAGGCATGCCAGGCCACATGAGAGCTCTCTCAAAAATTTTGAGACCTCTTAAAAATTGTTCCAAGGCTATTTATGAGAATTTTGCTACCAATCAAGAAGATTTGATTTTTATTTGAATTAGACTTCATATCATCCTTATTTTGATCAAAGAGCTCTCTTTTTTCTGATATTTAAATACTTAAAATAAAATATATTAGTAATCATTTGCTTTAATATTTGATCATCATCAAAATTACTTAGGATATCAATAGGATGAATTAACCAATGTCCATATATCGTTAACCTTCATGGACTCCATTTTGGATTTCATGATCTCAAGCCATTTCTTAGAGTCAGATCTCTGTATTATATCCATGTAGGTGATCGGATCCTCATCATCTCATCGAGTTCAATAGAATCACCATTTTGGACCAAAAAATCATAGTATTTATCCAGCTGACATGGTACTCTACCAGACCGTCTTAGGGGTGCATCTTCATTAGGCTCTGGGTTTGATCTAATCGAATCCGGTTCAGGTTTAGCTACTTGTGTCAATTTTTTCACCTACTAAACTTTCTCAAGTTTGATCTTAGAGACATTAGTTTCTTTACTAAGAAACTCTTTTTCCAAAAAGATTGTCTTAAGGCTGACAAACATCTTTTGCTCATCAGTGAGGTAGAAATAATATCCTTTGGTCCCTTTTTGGTACCCTATAAAATTACACTTGTCAGACCTAAGTCCAAGTTTGTTCGTCACTAGATGTTTGACATAAGTCGAATACCCTCTAAATCCTAAGATGCGAGAGTACTGGCTTACACCCTATCCACATCTCATATGGCATTTTGGAGATAGACTTACTCAAAATCCTATTTAGAATGTAACAAGCCGACTCGAGCGCATATCCCTATAGACTTACTCAAAATTCTATTTAAAATGTAACAAGCCGACTCGAGTGCATATCCCCATAAGAAGATCGACAGATTGATAAATTTTATCATGGATCGAACCATGTCCAACTGAATCCGATTCCTCCTTTTAGATACACCATTATGCTATGATGTTCCAGGAGGAGTCCATTGGAAGAAAATTCTATTCTCTCCTAGATATGTCTGAAATTCACTAAAAAGGTACTCACCCCCTCCATCAGATCGAAGAGTTTTAATACTTTTTTTAGTTTACTTTTCTACCTCATTATGGAATAATTTGAACATTTCAAATTACTGCAACTAGTGTTTCATTAAATAGATGTACCCATACCTCGATAGATCATCTGTGGAAGTTATGAAGTATAAATATCCCTCTCTAGCATTTGAGCTCATAAATCCACATACATCAGTATGTACTAGACCCAGGAGTTTACTAGCTCGCTCATCCTTTCTAGTAAAAGATGACTTGGTCATCTTACCAAGAAGACAGGACTCACCAGTCATAAGTGATTCACAATCACTAATTTTAAGAATTCTTTCTTGAGCCAACCTATTTATTCTATTTTTATTAATATGACCTAGCCTACAATGCCAAAGGTAGACTTCAGATACATCATTTATTCTAGAGCATTTACTAGAGGATTGGACCATATTAACAGGCTGTGATAGTAAATAAGTACCATTATTCAATTGTCCAACATAAATCGTAATACCATTCAAAATGATATTATAAAAAAAAATTATTAAAAATTTATAACTATTCTTGGCCAAAAGGCCTACAAAAATAATATTCAATAAAAAATTTGGACAAAAATGACAATCACATAGAATAACTTTATGAGAATTGATTACAAGGTTCATGATTCCTAAAGCTAGAACTAAAACTTGTCTTCCATCTCCAATGTTCAGAAATCTCTCACCTTCATCAAATCTCCTACTAACATGCAAATCCTACATCGAATTATAAATATGATAAGGACTTTCGATATCCAATACCTAGGTAGTAGTATCACATACTGAAAAGTTGTCAGGTGTTATTATATAATTACCGTGCCCAGCAACTGCTTGCTTCTTCCTCGACCTGTTCGAATTTAGGAAGACAATGTACTGAGGATAATTTCTCTTCTAGTATCCCTACTTCTTGCAAAAGAAGCACTCCATCTAGCTTTGATCAGGCTAGGGCTTCTTGGTCTGATCCTGTGTAGACGTCCGGACATGCGGTCGCACCTTATTCTTCTTCTTCTTATTCTTCTTTTCTTTTTTAAAGGATCGATGATCTGAAGAAGATCCTTGCACTACATTCACCGACTTCTTGTAAAGCTAGTGATCCTTCTCAAAGTTTTGCAGCAATTTCAATAAGCCATGGTAGTTCACTATAGACTTTGTCATTCGAAAATGAGTAAGAAAGGGAATGAAGGACTTGGTTAGAGAGTTTAGTATCGCATCCTTCTCAAGCTGCTCATGTAAGAAAAATCCCAGTTTACAAAGGTGCTCAGTCATCTCGATCATGCACAATACATGATCTATGACTAATGCCCCATTCCTAACCCGAGCATTGAAAATGGCACAACTAGTCTTGTGCCTCTCAACATTATTAGGCATGCCAAAAGAGTCATTCAATATTTAAAGCATCTCCTATGGCTGGGCGTTCTCAAACCTGTGGCTAAACTCATCATTCATTACCGCCAGCATAATATACCAAACAGTGGTGTGGTCGTTTGAGCCACTTCTTATAAGTATCTCGGACCACCCCTTTAGCATTTAGAGCTGGCTCCTCAGGTGCTGGATCCATCAAAATATACAAAATCTGCTCGTGCTCTAGGTGGAAGAGCAAGGGTGGTTCTCCCAAGGCTTGGGAGAACATGAAGGAGTCAAGATGGTAGCTTCTAGAGGCTTAGATCGGCTAGAATTATATCAACTAAGAAGGAGGGCTGATACACTAACGGGCTAGCTCAGATACAGGTCAAGTCGACTCGAGATGAGATCGAACTGGCTCGGACCAAAATTGAGCTAGCTCTCTCAGACAAATAAAGAATGTGTATTTGAAAATCTATGACTTGATAGGCAGTTGAGCCATTTTGAGTGTTCATCGAGCCAGCTTGGACAAGCGAACAGATGAGTACGGGTTTTTTTTGTTTGATCTTGGATTGGATCTAATCTAAGGGATCTTAAGGCTTGAGTTGAGAGATCTTAAAGTGGCTAATTTATGTATAGGCTAGGTTGTCCTAGAGATGAGAGCATGCAAGACATGGGCTTGGGTGAATGCTTTCTTATATGGTTAGCCCAGGAGAGTTTTTTAGGATCGAGTCATGTTGACTCAGGATGTTTATATATATTTTGTATATGTAATATTTTTGACATAATAATATAAAAAAAAAAATTCTCCCTAAAATCCTATTCCTCTCTCTCTGGATTTGCCACTCATCTCTTGGTGTCTATTCATCAGGACTGCCGCCTCCTTTTGGTTAGAAGTCTTTGATTGCTGGTTTCAGATCTTTTAATCTCTAGTGAATCGATCCTTTACAATTGGTATCAGAGCACAGGTCATGTGGAGGAAGATGGAGATCGTAGAAGAAAGAGATCTATAAAGGTTGAAGTTTTAATAGGACCCTATCGAGGTATTTCTCATCTATCTTGATGATTTTGCTATTGTGTGACTTAGATCCAATCATGGAAAGTAGCATAAAGATAAATTTTAAAATGTTTGACGGAAAAGAGAGCTTTTTCATATGAAAAGTTTGTGTAGAGGATCTCCTTATACAGCATGAATTAAATCAAGCTTTGAAGAATAAGCCGAAAGGGATAACAGATCGACAATGGATGTCGATGGAGAAATGGGCATGTTCTATGATTAGAGGATGTTTGGCAGACTCAGTCCTCTATTCGATGCTGGAAGAAAAAATTTCTAAAGGACTTTGGTCAAAGTTGTAAGATCTTTACATGGGAAAGAATATGTGCAACAAACTTATGTTGAAGAAGAGGCTGTATAGCCTTCGCATGGTTGAAGGTGGAGATGTGATCAGTCACATACGGTTGTTTGATTAAGTGAGCAATGAATTGCTGAATGTTGAGGTAAAGATCGAGGAGGAAGATAAATCATTGCTATTACTTTGTTCACTATCCCCTTCCTTTGATCTGTTGGTCATGATACTGCTCTATGAGAAAGAGATACTGTACTATCAAGACATTATCTCGATACTATACACAAATGAGTAGAGAGAGAAGATGACTAAGGATAGCATTCCTCAAGAGGGTTTGATTGTAAGGGAGAGATCTGGAAGAGAAAGGGTAAGAGAAAAATAAAGGGGGCGATCAAAGTCTCGAAAAGGCAGAAAATAAGTAAAGTATTACAAGTGCAATGAGATCGAGCATTTTCGTCGTGAATATCCATAGTTGAAGAATCAAAAGGAAGAAAATGGAGGATCAAATTCTCTAAGTACAGTTGCTGATCAGGAGGTAGAGGATGATCTCTTGGTGGTGTCGGATGGTCACAGGCAAAGCACAGAAGTTTGGACCCTGGATTCAATCTGTTCGCATCACTACACCCTAAATCGATCTTGGTTTTCTACATACACTGAGATCGATGGGAGGAGTGTGACACTTGGGGATGATCATCCTTGTAAGGTCGTTGGTATTGGGATAATTAGGATGAGGATATTTGATAGGATGGTGCGAACTCTCATGAATGTGAAGTATATCCCGAAGCTAAAGAAGAACCTTGTGTCATTGGGCTACTTGGAGCAGAGCAGGTACAGTTTTAGCAATCATGCCAGGAGTGGAGTATTGAATATCTCCAATGGAGTCATGATAGTGATGAGAGGTAGAAGGCTGAAAAATAACGTCTACAAGATGGAGGGATCTGTGGTGACCCGAGGATCCAATATAGTTGCAGCAACGCAGGATCAGCAAGGGGCTTATCGTTTATGGCATTATCGTCTGGGCCACATGGGAGATAAAGGGCTGAAGGAGCTGAGCAAAAAGAAACTGATCTTTGATTTGGGTGGAGGAATTTTTGAGCTTTGTGAGCCATGTCAGATGAAAAAATAGAGAAGAGTTCAGTTTACGGTTAGCACAGCTCGCACGGCAACCCCACTGGATTTAGTCCACATAGATGTGTGGGGACCAGCTCCGGTTTCAATCAGAAATGGAGCAAGATATTTCATGACCCTGATAGATGATTTCTCAAAGAAAGTTTGGGTCTACTTTATGAGGAAGAAATCAGAAGTCTTCACCAAATTCAAAATTTGGAAGGTCGAGATGGAGAAGAAACAGGGCAGAAGTGTAAAGTATTTACGGTCTGACAACGGCGAGAAGTATACCAGCAAGAAGTTTCAAATTTTATGAGGAGTATGGCATCAAAAGATACTTCTCAGTGAAGGAGACTCCTTAGCAAAATGGGATGGTCGAGAGAATGAACAGGATCCTTATGGAGAAAGCAAGAAGCATGAGGCTGCAGGCAAGGCTTTCTAAGATGTTCTGGGTAGATTCAGCAGATGCAGCCTACTATCTAGTGAATCGATCACCTCGCACCAGGTTAGATGGAGGAATTCTAGAGGAGAAATGATCTAGAAGGAGTATAAATCTGAACCATTTAAGGGTGTTTGGGTGCACGATATTTGTGCACATCGGTGCTGGTGACCGGAGTAAATTGAACGCCAAGGCAAAGAAGATGGTATTCTTAGGATATCCATGAGGTTTAAGAGATACCGACTGTGGAATCCATTGGAGAAGAAGGTTGTCATCAGTAGGGATGTTGTCTTTGATGAAAACTCAGTTCTACATAGATGAGGTGGCATGGAAGGACAGTAGGAGTAGCAAATGGTCCAGCAAGACAGTGCTGGACAACTAATCTCTTGCTCTATTTTGCCACTTACAGGTGCACCGAGAGGACTTGAGTTTTAGGTGAAGGATTCTTCAAAGGAGACTCCATAAGTGGAGAGGACTAAAACAGGGGTTAAAAGCTAGGAAGACCAGTGAGAGCGAGCTGGATCAAGGACCAACATCGGTGTTGCACTGCACAAGCCAAAGAGGAATGTGTGACAATCAGATCAATATGGCTTTGGAGATTTGGTGTCATACACCCTGGTGACAATGAATGGAGATCCCTACACCTATGAGGAGGCTATAAAGAACCAAAATAGAGATAGATGGGTTCAAGTTATGGCTGAGAAAATGCAGTCTCTCCAAAAGAATCAAACGTGGTGTTTGATGCAACTGCCACAAGGGAAGAAATTCATTGGATGCAAATGGGTTTCCCAATGCAAAGAGGGGCCTTTAGAGTAGGAAGGTATCAGGTACAAAGCAAGATTGGTGGTCAAAAGATACTTCCAGAAGAAAGGCATCGACTTCAGCAAAATTTTTCTCCGATCGTCAGGCATACGTCTATAAGGATGCTGCTGAGCATCATTGTAGCTCAGGACTTGGAGTTGGAGCAGATGGACATTAAGATGGCATTTCTCTATGGACATCTAAAGGAGAGCATCTACATGCAGTAGCCACTAGGGTTCAGAGAGCTTGGAACAGAAGAGAAGATATGTTTGTTATAGAAATCATTGTACAGGCTGAAGTAGTCACCGAGGCAGTGGTACAAGCGCTTCGATACCTTCGTGAGGAGCATCAGCCTATCTAGGTGTGAATTTGATCCTTGTGTGTATGTTCAATCTTTGGAGGATGGGTCTAGGATATTCTTACTCTTATATGTAGATGATATGCTAATAGCATGCAAGAGTAAAAAAGTTATGTAGAAACTAAAGGCTACATTATCTCGGGAGTTCGAGATAAAGGATTTCGAGCCTACGATGAAGATCTTAGGTATGGAAATTCTTAGAGATCGGGATAAGAAGGTGCTTCATTTATCCCAGGGTGGTTACATTCGAAAGGTCTTAGAAAAATTTAGGATGAAAGAAGCCAAATCGGCAGGTCTACCACTTGCTAGTAATATTAGACTTTGGAAGACTATGTCACCATAAACTGAGGAGGTTCTAGATATGGAGAGAGTCCCATATGCTGTTGGTATGGGATGTTTGATGTACACCATGATATGTTGTAGGCCAGACATAGCCCATGAGTGAGTCAAATGAGCAGATTCATAGTGCAACCTGGCAGGAAGCACTAGCAAGCACTGAAGAACATCTTCAGGTATTTGGCGGATATAATTGGAGTAGGTATCACCTATGGACAGCTAGAAGGTATTGAGGATTGCTCCAACATATCTGTTGGTGCATAAACTGGTTGATGCCGAATTGAACTGGAGTGGAGGAGGATGAGATCGCCGTCGATGACCTGCAAAATAACATCCCATTCGAAGTTGGTGGGGGTGGCTCCGGTAGGACCCTTCGATGCTCAAGTTAGCTCTGGCCAACAGAAATGGAGTGCTTAGTGTAGAGTTTGGCAGAGTTTCAAGGAGGAGAGAGGAGTTTTAGAACCTGACGTAAGCATATCTAGAGGATCCTTTTTATATGTAGAGCTTGTTGTAACTGCCTTGATTAATGATTGTCGTAACTATCCTGATCAATGCCGATCGTTATTGACTTGATAAATGATGATCGTTATTGTCGTATAACCGTTTAGTAGTGGTATCGCCTGTAGGAATCCATCAATAGTCTGTCAGAAGTTCGACTTCTATAGAAGTTCGGCCACTGAGGAGTTTGGCCGTTGGAGGAGTCCGTAGGGAGTCTGGCTTCCATAGAAGTTCGACCGCTGAAGGAGTCCGTAAGAAGTTCGACTTCCGTAGAAGTCCGACTGCTGGAGGAGTTAGCAAGGAGTCTGACTTTCGTAGAAGCCTGACCGCTGAAGGAGTCCATAAGAAGTTTGACTTCTGTAGAAGCCTGACCACTAGAGGAGTCTGCAAGGAGCTCGATCGCTAATGAGTTCGACCGCTGAGGAGTTCGGAAGAAGCTCAGCCGCTAAGGAGCTCGGCTAAGGCTTGTCCGCTGAAACTTTTCCGTGACTATCGGTTGCATTATCGGCTGAGCATCTGATGAACTTCGGTGGGAGCGAGGTTTATTTCCAATAATAGTCCCTCCACTTTCAAGTTTGAAATTCGAAGGAAGGGAGTACCAAAATAGACGACTACCGAAGTCTTTTTTTGGGCTCTACACCCATTGAAGTTGAAGTTTGGGGGATCATATCTCCTGCCCTAGAGATTACCTTGGGGGAGATCTCATCTTGTGGCCAAGGTTAATGGAGATCCTATCTCCTGTAGACTTCGAAGCTCGAACTTGGACTTTACTCGCATTAGGACGAGGTTCTCCTCCTATTTCTAACAGGCTGTGGGGGCACATAAGGGTCGTTGTCAGGACCTCTTCCTCCATCTTGTCTATGGTGAACGAGGCCTTCGACTTTGCTCGTGTTAGGATGAGGTTCTTCTCCTATTCCTAACGGACTGTGGAGGCACATAAGGGCCGTTGTCAGGGCCTCTCCCCCATCTCGTCTAAAGTGAACGAGGTCTTCGACATTGCTCGTGTTAGGATGAGGTTCTCCTCCTATTCCTAATGGGCTATGGGGGCACGTAAGGATCGTTGTCAGGATCTCACCCTCCATCTCGTCTAATGTGAACGAGGCCTTCGACATTGCTCGCATTAGGATGAGGTTCTCCTTCTATTCCTAACGGGCTATGGGGGCACGTAAGGATCATTGTCAGGGCCTCTTCCTCCATCTCATCTAAAGTGAATGAGGTCTTCGACTTTGCTCACGTTAGGATAAGGTTCTCCTCCTGTTCCTAACGAACTATGGAGGAACATAAGGACCGTTGTCAGAGCCTCTCCCCCCATCTCGTCTAAAATGAATGAGGCCTTCGACTTTGCTCGCATTAGGATGAGGTTCTCCTCCTATTCCTAATGGACTGTGGGGGCACATAAGGACCATTGTTAAGACCTCTCCCTCCATCTCATCTAAAGGAAACAAGGCCTTCAACTTTGCTTGCATTAGGATGAGGTTCTCCTTCTATTCCTAACGGGCCACTTTCGCTCGTTTCTCTTCTATTATCATGTAATTCTTGCACCATAAAACAATAATGCTGAATGAAGAAATCTTATTAAAGGCAGTTTACTGGTAATACATCCTCAGATTTTCTGAGTTCCAAGGTCGAGGAAGCATTATTCCTCCAAGCTCCTTCAGACGATAAGTTTCGGGCCAGACGACCTCCACCACTTCATACGGATCTTTCCAATTTGGGGTGAGGTTCCCTTGGTTCTGAGGCTGTAAGACGGTGGCTCACCGAAGCACTAGGTCCCCTACTTTGAACATCTTACCTCTAACTCTGGAGTTGTAGTACTGGACCACCTTCCATCTATAGGCTGCCATCTAGATGCGGACTTCCTTTCTTTTTTCTTCAGTAGATCGAGGTTAACTCTAAGATCCTAGGGGTTGAGCTGCTTGTTGAAGCCCATGACTCATGTAGACGGAAGCCTAAGTTCGATCGGGATAACTGCCTCCGTACCGAAGGCCAAGGCGAAAGGTGTTTTTCCAGTCGACATCCTTTGTGTAGTTTGGTATGTCCAGAGGACGTGGTAGAGTTCGTCCACCCAGTCCCCCTTTGCACTGTTGAGCCTTGTCTTGATGCCTTATAGCAAGGTTCGGTTGGTCACCTCAGCTTCCCCATTGGTCTGTGGGTGAGCCACCGATGTGAAGCGGAGGGAGATATTTAGTTCTTCGTAGAACTCGATGAACCTCACCCCAACGAACTATCGTCCATTGTCGGTTATAAGGGTTCAGGGCAGATAAGTGACTTTCAGACGAAGTTCTGCACCTTGGACTCGGTAATCTTTGCTAGTGGTTCGGCTTTGACCCACTTAGTGAAATAGTCGATCGTGATCAGGAGGAACTTCTGCTGCTCGGACACCATCGAAAAGGGGCCAAGTATGTCCATTCTCCATTACACAAATGGCTAAGGTACACTTAGTGGAGCAAGCTCGAAGGCCGACTGTCTTTGTACATTTGCGTTCTTCTGACAGCGATCGCATTTCTTCACATACTCCATGGAATCGCGAAACAAGATTGGCCAATAGTACCCTTGTCAAAGAAGTCTTCACGGTCTTTGATCTCTAAGATTTTCTGGTAGAATAGGTGCGAAGCTTCCCCCTGGGTTAAGTCGTGGTTCGAGAAGGGGCCTTCGCTCCTCTGCTTCTTCCTTTTGAGGATTGGAGGTCGGGTAGCCCAAATCAGCCATTCCTGGACCGAACCATAGGGCTTTGGAGAATCCCACATCGGTTGAGCCAATGTCGGGGCCTGCTAGTGCATGGCCTACACCGCTTGCATCGCCTCCATGAGGCCACAAACCTACTGGACGAGCAGGTTGAACTACTCCGCATCAACCGCAGCTACAGATGAAATCTGGATTGCTAGGACTGGAGTAGGAGCAGATGGATCTGAGCGAGATCGAGCTGCGGAGGTTGTTGATCGTCAGGTCGAAGCTCTCCTGGAAGGCATCTTCTCTTAGAAAAGAACTCTGGAGAGGAAGGAGGAAGATCTCTGGAGAGAGATCATCACTGAGCACTCCTTTAAGATTGAGGGAACCTCAAGAACAGAGGGCCCTCCTTCTAGCTCCAAATCTATTAGTGCAGAAACTGGTTGATGCCGAATTGAACTGAAGTGGAAGAGGATGAGGTCATTGTCGATGACCTACAAAATAATGTCCTGTCCGGAGCCGATGGGGGTGGCTCCGGTAGGACCCTTCGACGCTCAAGTTAGCTCTAACCAACAGAAATGGAGTACTCAATGTGGAGTTCGGTAGAGTTTCAAGGAGGAAAGAAGAGTTTTAGAACCTGACGTAAGCGTATTTGGAGGGTCCTTTTTATAGGCGGAGCTTGTTGTAACTGCCTTGATTAATGATTGTTGTAACTATCCTGATTAATGCCAATCGTTATTGACTTGATAAATGCCGATCGTTACTATTGTGTAACCATTTAGTAGTAGGATCGTCTGTAGAAATCCATCAACAGCCTGTAAGAAGTTCAACTTTCGTAGAAGTTTGGCCACTAAGGAGTTCGGCCATTGGAGGAGTCCACAAGGAGTTCGGCTTCCATAGAAGTTCGATCGCTGAAGGAGTCCGTAAGAAGTCCGACTTTCGTAGAAGCCCGACTGTTGGAGGAGTCTACAAGGAGTCCAACTTCCATAGAAGTCCGACCGCTGAAGGAGTCTGACTTTCGTAGAAGCCCGGCCGCTGGAGGAGTCTGCAAGGAGCTCGACCGCTAATGAGTTCGACCGCTGAGGAGTTCGAAAGGGGCTCGACCACTAAGGAGCTCGGCTAAGGCTCCTCCGCTAAAATTTTTTCGTGACTACCGATTGCATTGTCGGCTGAGCATCTGATTGGACTTCGATGGGAGCGGGATTTATCCCCAACAATATCCAAGAAGGCTCAGGGGCTAATAGAAGGGTTCGTGGATGCGGATTTTAATGGAGATGTAGACATCCAGCGTTCGATGATAAGGTTCATATTTTGCTCGAACAGAGGTCTCATTTCATGAAGATCATGCTTACAGTCCATCACGACCTTATCCACCACTGAGATGGAGTACATCGGTGTTACAGAAGCTGCAAAAGAGGCTTTATGGCTGAAGGGATTAGCATTGAAGATGGGTCTTGCTCATAAGACCATTAAGGTGCACTACAATAGCCAGAGTGTACTATTACTTGCTCAAAATTCAGTCTACCATGCAAGGATGAAGCACATCAACATCAAGTACCATCGAATCAGAGAGCTTGTGGAGGATGGTAAGGTGGAGCTGGTAAAGGTTCATATCAAGGAGAATCCAGCTGATGCACTAATAAAGGTTCTTCCATGGGACAACTTTCATAGATGTATGGCATTGATGCATTTGATGGACAGAAAGGAGTTGCCCCAAGCCTTGAGGCACCAAGGTGGAGATTGAAAGAGCAAGGATGGTTCTCCCAAGGCTTGGAAGATCATGAAAGAGTCAAGATGGTGGCTCCTAGAGGCTTGGATCGGCTGGAGTTGTATCAACTGAGAAGGAGGGCTGATACACTAATGGGCTGGCTTGGATACAGGTCGAGCTGGCTCGAGATAAGATCGAGCTAGCTCGAACCAAAATCGAGCTAGCTAACAAAGAACATGTATTTAAAAATTTATGGCTTGACAGGTAGTCGAGCCAGCTCAAGTATTCGTCGAGCCAGCTTGGACAGGCAGATAGATGAGCATGAATTTTCTTTGTTTGGTCTTGGATTGGATCTAATCTAAGGGGTCTTAAGGCCTAAGTTGAGAGGTCTTAAGGTGGCTAATTTATGTATAGGACTAGATCTTTAGTCCTAGGGATGAGAGCATGCAAGACATGGGCTTAAGTGAGTGCTTTCTTATATGAGTTAGTCTAGAAGAGTTTTTTAAGACTGAGTCATGTTGACTCAGGGCATTTATATATATTTTGTATATATAATATTTTTAAGATGAGAATATAGAAATTCCTTTTCTCCCTAAAACCCTATTCCTCTCTCTGGATTTGCCACCCATCTCTTGGTGTCTATTCATTAGGGATGCCGCCTTCTTCTGGTTAGAAGTCTTTGGTTGCCGATTTTAGATCTTTTAATCTCTAGTGAATCGATCCTTTACATCAGGATGATTTTTAACTTTCGATACCAGCTATCGAAGTTGGATTCCATAAGTTTGTCATTGTCCAACAATGACCAGAGAGACAGGGTAGTGGCCATAGCTGCACAAAAAGAAAAACTAAATCTAATTAGTATATGAATTATTTATCTTAAAGATTTGAACTTTAGTCTAAAGATTCTTTCACTATTTTATACGAATTATTATCCTTTACCTTTAATTTAAGAAATTACTTTAATTTCTTAGTGGGTACTAGAATCCATATAGACTACACATAAATCTGATTTTGGTCGGTCAAACCATGTGCATCTATAGGTAGGTTCATAATCAATTATTTTCCTAAACAACTTCTAGTAATTTTATATTTGCCCCGAAAACCTAATCAATAGGCTTTGGCCTCCACTAAAAAGGTTCAGTTATGTCCAACCATTAACATGACCATATTTGGTACATCTGACCAACAAATAATTAGGCTCGACTTTGGTAGGACAACCTGACCACCATTAGAAAAATATAACTAAATCATCATATTATGAATGATAATTTTATTAGTCAATAAGCACCATCCTTTGGGCCTCCAATGATTATTACACTAATGGATCCATTATCACTCAAGTTAATGGGAGGCTATAACCTAGTTATCACTATAACTATATCATGTTTAAGGACCTAATAATTTTAGAAGATTTGATTAACCCATTTTAAGAAAAGGAGAGAAGAGTGACCAACCAATTTTGATCCTCCAACTGACTTCACTAAGTCAGATAAAAAAGGATCTAATTCAAGTCGGCATTAGGAGTACCTAAATCAGTCACACTGATTTACCTAATTGACATGGATGAGCCCAAATTATCAAGTGATCTAATCAAAACCTAATTCACTAGGATGGCCAGGTAAGTGAGATTAGTGGAAGAAAAATGTTATTAACTTGTCAAAGATCAAATCAATACGAGTAGCTCTCAATTAAAAACCACTGATTTGAACTATCAAACTTATCTTAGACATCATCCAATTCATTAATTTCAATTTGACCAATCTAGTAATTTCGAGTCCGACTGCATAGCCATGAATCAAGTCCATTTGATCCTTGTTAAAGGTATGGACTTGACCAACTACAACTATTATAATTGTGTCTAAAAGATTATTAATCTAATCTAATTCAATATTTGATTATATTTGATCAATTAATCTAATTTAATCCATTCTTTAACTAATCTTAGATCTAACCCAATTAATGGACCTAATTTATTTAATCCGATAATCCATATTTTATGATCAATGACTTAGAATCTTTGATTCATAATTTTAGATCCTAATTCATAATATTTAATTCTTAATTAAGTTTTGGACTTATGGATTGGAATTTAGTATTTCAAAGATATTTTTGAAAATTTTGAAAGGTTCTTTACAACCTAGCACTGTTTACTAAATGGATCAACTCATTTCAAAAAATGGGATGGCTCATTTCATAAACATGTACTAGTTTTAGGTTTTATGTATAATACATAAAAATTATGAATCTAAATTTAGATCTTATCTAACACATTCATGATTAAAATAGACTGAACCAATTTCAAAAAATTTTTCACCATTTATCTTCAAGAATGAGTTCATGGTGGCACCCCTACCGCCATAAGAGATCCCCATCGAATGGGAGGAGATGGCCTTTAAATCATGCTTATTCTTTATGACCAGATGGCTTGGTGGCTCATTCAAACTCGATTACTAGGCTACTCAAATGAAATACATATCTAATATGCATAAATTTTTAAATTTTAATGCATATAAATCATATTTAATCAACCATGCTCTGATACCATTGATGGTGTACAGTGCAGGATTTCTAGCTCTACTTTCAAAATTTTTTTAAAAAATTATTATGCAATGAAAATAAAAATTAATCTAATTAATTTTAGAGCTACTAATCATATCATATAAATCCTACACTAAGGATCGAATGTGATATATATACAATAAAATTTGAAAAATGAAGTACCAATAGTAAAACTATTTTACTATTACTATGTGTTTAGAACATAATACCTCGCCCAGGTAGCCAAATACCGTAATCTGATCACCACTGAAGAGGTCCACTCATTGTGATGCAACCACATAGCTTATCTGGCCTCCATGGATCATCTACATGAGACTTCTGATCCCGATTGGCTCCTTCTGAGTGCTAGCTCAATGCTGAAAGCCTTCGATGGCTAATGTCAATCGAATAGCTTCGATCTTCCTCCATGGGCTCTTTGGACACTCTGGATGGCCCATAGAGATAGAGGAGGTTCTCCTAAAAATTATTTGGGCTCATGACACTCGTAGCTCACAAAATCTCTTTCCAAACCCTAGGTCGAAATCCTAGGGCAGCACTCTCACCCAAACCCTACACACTTATCTCTTTGGATTTCTTTCCTCAATTTTTTTTGAATTTTTCTCCACATAGAAGGGGGCTCATGGATTGAGTTTCTCACTCTCTCTAGGATGTGTGCATGCCTAGGAAAATCTCTTATTTAATTTGTGCCATACCGAGTCAAAACTGCATGGGATGGATAAGGATTAGTTGGTTGTTTGTTTGAATTCAAATCCCATTTGAATTCAAACTGCAACCAATATCCTACCTCTTATGGGTGAGAGAAATGCTGGGCATGTGCTTCCTTATCCATGGAAAAATGTTATGAGAAACACTTTCTCATAGAAAAAAAGTGAGCTAGATAAGGGTGATGTGGCGTAGGTAGACTAGTCAAACTAGTCTAAAAAAAAACTTATCCAATTGAACCCATTCCAATCAAAATTGGATAGGCCCAATTAGACTAGATCAAATCTAACTCATTTAGACTTAATTAGTCTTAATCAAATCCTAATAAAATCAAAAATTGGTTGAGCTCAATTTTTTATCAAATTAGGGATCAAACCTCCTCGGTGATTAGGTCATCTCATAACCTAATTGGATCAAACCCAACTAAATCCAATTCAATTTAACTTAATCCAAAAAATATTACTCAATTAAATTAAGTTAATTAGTAATCAAATTTCTAATTAAATCTTTCATAAATATAGAGTCTAAATCCAGTGGATATCTGGATAATAGAGTCTCATCGAAATGAAACTCTTGATTGAAGACTCTCCAACTAGTAGGACTTTTGATCTCGATATTCTAAATGAATGAAACTCATGATCATAGAGTTTCAGACAAGTAGGACTCAGAGTTTTAATGCAGTAGGACTCTTGGTCAAAGAGTCTCAGTCTAGTGGGACTCTTGACCATAGAATTTCAGTCTAGTGGAACTCTACATCAGCCATTAGATCAGATGGAAACCTCTAATGTGTATGACCCCGCAGGTTCGAACCTAAGCTGGGAGCACAAAAATTTCTTTCTATACCAATTGAAATGACCATCTAACATGGTATCCAACATCCGAATAGATCGAATAGTCATAATTGCAATATTCAAAATTTATGCGAATATGGTTACCATATAATTCATCCCTTTGACCTCTATGTATAGGATGACTCAGAGTTAAACTGCTAAGTCTAAAAATACATCCAAATCATATCTCAATCCAATCAATCGGATGACTCCTCCTAGGACTATCCTGATCAAGATTTTGCTAAATTGAAATATAATTGAACATAATTTTTGAAATCAGGAGTGGTCAATCCCATCTTGATATACGCACCAACTTCTCAAGTACTTGATTGTGTTCAGAAATCTTTCATCACTGAATTAAAAATTCAGATAGTTCGGCACCAAAGCATAGTGAGTTGCTTGGAAGTCACCATGGTGATCTTAGATCAGAGAAATACTTATATCCATATTCCATCGAAGCAAATCTTGACAGCAAAAAAGCTTCAGAGTTAATCACGTTCAGTGTAGATGTACCTCTACATCTCACCTACATACCAGACCAGTGTCTCCACACTTCTTGATTAAGAAGATAATCAATCCATATGGCATACAATGACTTACACTCGATAAACATTATCGTCCTTAGTAACAACATATCATTTGGTTATGAACTGGTTTAAAGACTAAACGATAAATCTTTCTTTGTCGATTCTAAATAGTCCTACGGACTTTACCACAACATAGGAGTTCATTAAAAGATGGAAAGAATTTATGATGAAAAAGCCAAAATAACTTCTATTTAATTAATAATTCATATGCAAGTACAAAAATATAGCTCAACTATCAACAGGCTGATAATTGACTTTAGGATACTATTTTCAATAATATGACATTAGGTTTAGATCTAAAATTATTTCAAGATCATAAGCTATTAATTCATGCACTTGAACCTAATCTAAAATTATTTTTAGAATCTGAAATTTAGGTTTTGCATGAGGGTATGGGTTGAACAAATTAAATCTAGTGATTGATGATAATTAGGTTCTTTGATTAGATCAGGTTAGAACCTTAATCGATTTGAGTAGTTGATTGAACCTGATCAATAGTTGATCAGGATTAGGTCAAAGGGGATCGAGGTCAAGTTTAGTTATAGTTGGTTACATTGATTCACATTTGATGTGGGTTGATTAACTCAAGACCAAATTTGGCTTAGTGGATCGAGCCCGAGTAGCTAGGCTAACCTATTTGATTCTGATTGACCAATTGGTATCTAAGATAAGTTTGGCATTTTTTATCGATAGTTTTTAATTGAGAGCATACTTACTTGGCCAATTCATTGGTATCTAAGGCATTAGCAGACCCTTCCATCGATCTTACTTACCTAACCAACTTGGTCTATTAAATCTTAAATAAGGTTACTTGGTCATTCGAGTTCACCCATGTTGACTAGGTTAGATCAAACATGAGATGTGCTAACCTAAACTAGGTTAATCAAACATGAGATATGCTAACCCAAACCAGATTAATTAGATATGAGATGTGCTGACCCAAACCAGGTCAGTCAAACATGAGATGTGTTGACCTTATTCAGACTCGTCATTTACATGAGATGTAAGTGACTATCTAGAAGAGACCTAAATAAAACCTTCTTAATAATATTAAGTGGAGGGGTTTTCCACCATTGTAGAGTGCCATGCTCTTTTCGATGTTGATTGTTCTCGATTGGGTACAATGGTTCAATTGCATCAGGAGAGAAACAACCACTCTATATGCGGGATGGGAATGGGATTGGATCCAAGATCTATCAAGTGAGGATCCAATGATGGCTTCACTCATGCTTAATGGTGGGTCTAACTTAACTAAGGAATGAGACCAAGATTTGTCAAGTGAGGTCTTAGGACTTAGAGACCAAGGCCTCTACAATTTGCTTGAGAAATTTGGGCAAGAGTTGTCTACTCATTGGTTGACACATTCACCAAGATCTATCAGGTGAGATGGTGTGCTAATTGGTGGGATCGCGGTACCTACTAGGAATCCTAGTTGAGTAGGGATTTCTGCTTTTCAACTCGAGGAGTATTGAGATCCAAAGAAATAGTGGGAGTCTAATTTATTTTTTAAAATTTTTAAAATAAATTTTAAAATCTAGTATAAATATCTAATTTGAATCCTCTTCTCTCTTCAGTTTATAACTCAACTTCAAATCCCATAGCTTGAACAGAGTCCAATTAGACTAAGACTCTATTACTCATAAGTCCCACTGGACAAAGATTTCATTAAATTGCAACTTACTAAGAGTTAGTGAGGAGGAACGCCTAGAGTCCCATTGGACTAGGTCTTGAAGAGTTTCTTTGGACTAGGTCACTAGAGTCCCACTGGACTAGGACTCTCTCAAATTATAATAGTTGCTAAAATTTATTTGATTTGATCAAATATTAGGATTGGGGCCTGACCAAATTAAATCAGATTTAATTTGATTAAATTCAAGTTTGAGTTTGACTTAGACTGGGTTTCATTAGTCTAATAAGCTTGGACTCGATAAGTATTTGACTTATCTTGAAACCCAAACCTAATTAAATTAGACCAAGTCCTAAATTCAACTGATTGACTGCAATGAACTACAAAGAATAGGCTTAGCAACTTCAGAATGGTTTTGAACTCCTAAAAAGGTTAGGATATGTTTTTTACCAGGATTTTCTTATGTTACCAAACCGTCCAACCGTTAAAATGTTCAACGCTTGAAAAATGGATGGATGACATCAATTAGGTTAGGCACTATATCTTGGTCTTAGTGCTAGCATGAAGACATCAAGAATTTAGGATTATGATAACTTACCTACAATAGTTATGTGGTGAGTAGAGCCAGACGATTGCACGTTGAGTAGTTCGTTAATGATCATTGTTTGATAATGGTTAAGAACCTTATGAACTCAAGATGACCATGCATAAGAAACTAAGTGGATTTGATCCAGCAGTCCCTTAATAATTCATTTGATCAATTTATAAAAAACTACCATATGAATGAGAATGATAGCGCATTACCAAAATTGCTGAACATGTTGGTGATCACTAAGAAGATCTTGAAAAGTTTAAGGGGTTGTATTCTTACTGTGAAAAATTTGGTTCCAGGAGAGTCTCTTAAAATAAGAGAATGAGCTGAAGAAGAATCTTCTCAAAAAAAAGGCGTCAAGCAAGAAAAAGTATTTTTGCTGCAGTACTAACGGCCACTTAGATGGAAATAATCTTTCTACCTGGATAGCCTAAAGGAAAAGGGTGACACATCTTATGATCATATGTTTGATCTACTTACATGTTGATGTATTCAAATAGTGAGTGTGCTATAGATGAAGGAAAAATGGATAGTTTTATACATGCAATTTCAAAAATTTTCAGTGAAAGTAGATTAGATTAAACAATTTAATCTATATAACATGCATCAAATCGCATCTAAACTACCATGTTAGGATCTTATGATATGAAATAATATACATATATAATATGAAATCTATAAGATCAAGCATAGATCATATCGATGCCCTAGATCAAATCAACTATTAGATATGAAATACTAAGTTTTGAACTCATTATCTTCACACGGGTCAAAGAATACCACTGCTAAACAAGTAGATCTGAGGTTCTTCTGAGTTATGCAGCAGCCATGCATGCTCCTGGCCTCTAAAATCTCCACAAAGTGTTGGATTATGATTGATCTTCTCGAGAGTGCTAGCTCGCACGAAGACCTTGAATGGCTGATTTGCCCTCCTTTAGACCACTCGAACTCTTTCGATACTAAAGATGGATCAAGTAGGAAGTAAAGTGGAGGAAGAAAGGCTAAGAGGAGACACTATTCTCTCGATATTCTCTCTTTCTAAAATCCTAGAGTCAAGATCCTAGAGAACCCACTCAAAAGTCACATGCCAAAGACTCAAAAGTCACATGCCAAAGAGGAAGAAGCTATCCTCTGTTACATGCACAAAAGACCCACCTCGCCTCACACTTTCATGCCCCACTCTCAGAAAGTTTCTTATAATAATCTCACTTCTTTTTGTCGCACAAAAAGGAGGGTTAAAATCAAGTGGGCGACAAGAATGAGATGGGATAAGATAAGATCAAATCAAGTTTAAATTCAAACCTCAAACTCAACCAACCCTTATCATTATCCAAGAGGGGCAGTAAGGGGTGAGAAACCATATTTTTGGCATAAGAAACTTCATGCAAAATTGATTTCTGCATGAACAAAATATGGGCATGGGAAAAGGGTGGCGCATGGGGAGAAGTCCAAACCTTTTAGACTCTTGATTTTAGTTATTTGGTTCCAACCAGATCTTATTTAATTAGATCTAAATAGATAAGAATGAACCTAATCTAATTAAAAATCAAACCATCTCGATTAAATCCTAATCAAATTAAAAATTAATCAAGCTCAAGTTCTAATCAAATCAAAAACTAATCTTCCTTAGCAACTAGGAAAGCTCATAACCCAATCGATCAAACCAAATTGAATCAAATTCAATTAAACTTGATCCAAAACTCATTGCTCAATCAAATTAAATTAATCAGTAATCTAATTGCTCATTAATCCTCCTAAAATTCACTAACACTGAGAAAATTATTTTATTGTAACTATTGCATAAAGTTAATTATCAATCATATTGATGATTATGCTCTTGAATGATTCTTAATCATCGATCAACTATTTAATCAGATAGAAATTTTTTTTGTGTGTGATCCTATAAATTTGAATCTAAGTCAATAGCATAGAAATAAATTTTTATACTATTCAAAATGACCATCTACCAATGGTACTCGACATCCGGATAGGTTGAATGATTGCAAAGCAATATTCAAGAATTCTGGCATATGATTACCGTATAATTCATCCCTTTGATCATGTATGCTCAGAATGACTTCAGAACTAACTACTAACTCTTAATTAGTACATCCATATTGTGTCTCAATCTCATAAATCCTATGACTCCTCACAAGTACTATCCTAACCAAGGTTTTGCTTAATTGAAATATAGTGAAGCATCAACTTCTAAAATCAAGAGTGGTCAATCCAATCTTAACTCATGCACTAACTTAACAAGTACTTGATTATTCCTAGAAATCTTTCATCATTGAATTAAAAATTTGGATAGTCCGGCACCAAAGCACAGTAAGTTACTTACAAATCATCCTGATGGTCTCAAGTCAGAGAAATATTTATACCTATATTCTTTGTGAGCTATTCTTGACAGTAAAGTGCTCTGTAGTTGGTCACATTCAGTGAAATATATTTCTACATTTCACTCGCATGTCATACCAATATCTCCACGCTCCTTGATTACTAGGACAACTAACCCATATGGCACACAATGATCTATACTTAATGAACGTTATCATCCTAATTAATAATACATCATTTAGTCGCAAACCAATTTAAGAACTACACGATAAATCTTTCTTTATCGATTGAAAGTAATTCTAAGGACTTCATCATAATACAAGAGTTCAATAAAAAATATATATAATTTATGATGAAAAATATCAAATAATTTTTATTAATCATTAATTCATATACAATTATAATGAGCTCAACCATTTATAACTTAGATGATTAGCTTTATGACATAATTTTCAATAGTAGGATCTAAGATATCTACAGATGAGATAAACTTAAATATATGTGGTACCTCAGGTAAGGTCATTTTGATTAGGACAGGATATGCAAACTTGGAAAAGGGTTATTTGTTTGACATATGAATTCTAAGTTTGTGGATCCTATCTTCAAGAAAAATTGATCAAATTATCTCTTGTACGACATGGAGAGAGGACCACTAAATACGAGCACATTTGATGAGAAATCCCTTGAGGTTCTTCGATTGGATCGAGATGTATACCTTAGTAAAAATTTTAGAATTATCTTATAAAAATGATATAGTCTTGATGGGGTATCGAAAAAGAGGATCAGGATCCTATTGGATATGGTCCTATCCATAATAAGATTCACTCACTAATCCTTACTTCTTTAGGAACATACTTTAATCCATAGAATATGATACTAATTATACTTTCCAACAAACCACAATGTGATTATAATCCATCATACCACATTCCAAAAAAAAAATTAGTTTACATAAGATGGTGGTAGTGGAAGAAAATTGAGCTCGAAGAGAGTCTCTAAAGAGCAACAAGTTGGAGATATGTTTGTACTTATTCTGAGCCAGATATTGTAGGACCTCCACCACCTCGTAGATCTAGTAAGATCTTCTATCGTCATGAAAGATACTTGGATATGCTTTCAGAGAATGTAGAGGAAGTGTTCCTTATGGGAGATAAGGATTAAGAAGTTGATCCTAAAATCTATGATGAGGTGATGTATGACATCAATTCTAAAAAATGGATGGAAGTAATAAAATCAAAGATTGACTTGATGTATTCCAGCCAAGTTTGATCTTAGTGGATTCACCAGAGGATATTATACCTAAGACTGCAAATGAGTCGAGCTACTCGAGCTCGACTCGAGTTCAAGCTTAACTCAACTCGATTATTATCGAGTTCAAGTTGAGCTCGAGTATTCGAATCAAGATGGAGTAGCTTTTCAAGCCGAACTCAAGTAGCAAAATACTCGACTCAAAAGCTTGCGAGCCTACTCGAATATATATATATTTAATAATATTATTTTTATTTATAATATATATTAATATATATATATATTATTAGCAAGATAAGGCTTGAACTCGAGCTCGAGTATGGTTTGATTCATATTCGAGTCGAGTCGAGTCGATCTTGAGCTTTGTCTATTTTTCATCGAGCCAAGTTCGAGCTTAGGATATTAAGGCTCAGTTGAGCTCGAGCTGAATTTCAAGTTCGAGTATTTTGAGTCGAATCAAGTCAAGCTTCTAATTACTTGACTCGACTCGGCTTGATTGTACCCTTAATTATACCCATTGGATGTAAATGGATCTACAAAAAGAAATTACATGCAAACGGATGTGAAAATTATTTTCTTAATGGATATCTTGAAAAGATATCTACATGGAGCAGCCTTATTGGTTTCACTTTCAGTGATGGAGATCACAAGATCTACAAATGGTATGGATCCATTTTTGGATTAATACAAGCATCTTAGAGTTAGATTTATGCAATCAAATATTTGATTTCATCAAAAATAAGGAGGAAATTTGAATTTTCAAAAGGGTCGGTGAGAGGATGAGATTCTTCTGATTGGAAAAGTTATTTTCATGCTGACTTTGGTCAAAAGTTGGTTGTCAAAAAGATCCTTCAAAAAGATCAAGAGAAAGTATCTTGGAATGAAGATCGGTAGAGATAGATCTAATAGGATGCTAGGCCTTTCACAAAAAAAGTACAAAAAAGAGGTGCTGAAGTGGTTTAGCATGAAACCTCTAAGAGGAGACTTTTATCCCTTAGGCAAGGCATATATCTCTCTAAAAAGATGTGTCTAAACATATCTGAGGAGATTTAGTTCATGAGCTAGATCCTTTATACAACCTTATGAATGCCATGCAATGTACTTGACTTGATTTTGTTGTGAGTATCACATGCAGAAATCAGTTGAATCTAGGTGTATAACATTAGATAGTTGTGAAGAACATTCTTAAGTACTTGAGAAGCACTAAAAATTTATTTTTGATTTTTGAAGAAAAATTTTGAGCTACAGGATTTATGGGTATACATGCTTAGATTTTATGTCTGACACTGATGGTAGAAAGTCTACATCAGGATATATACAATATGGGATTGGTATATTGAAAGAGTTTCAAATAACCAATAATCATTACAGGAAGCTGAGTTAGTCACCATTTTCAAAGGTGCTAGGTAAGATCTTCTAGTCCAAGTATCTTTGCTGCAATTGATGTCATGAGATGCCATCATAGTAACAATATTGGCACAATGGTCCTTAGCTCATGGAACCTTGGTCTCACTAGAATATCTAATAAATAGAAAAGAGGACTTTTAATAATATGCATCTATCTCGATATGGAAGATATCAAGATGAAAAGAGTAGATCCTATAGAAACGTGGTGGATCCACTGACTAAGCCATTTAACTAGCTAAAGACTAAAGTCTATCTTGAGAAGGTAGGACTTAGATTTACAGTAGATTAGCTTTAGGTCAAGTGAGAGATTATTAGATCTATGACCTAGAAAGATAATTATTGGCTAACACATTGTAATTTTTTAGGATATAAGTTTGTACTTAATTTATTAAAATTAAAAATTATAGATAATTATTTTCATTCTAGAGTACTATATCTTAGAATCGTCCAAGAAATTAATAGTTAATGATACATATTCTCAAGAATTAAGAATTTAATATATGTATCATTATAGATTAATTCCTAATTGCTCTCAGTCGATGATCATCATGAGGACGGTGATTGATCCGACTAGATTAGTGCATAGATTACTTCTATTTTGGAGAGATGGGTCTTGAGTTTATAGTATGAGAATACTGGAGCGAGAGTACAGATAGTTGATAGAGATTAACAGTACTGAGCATGACTAAGAACAAAAAATCACTTGGATGTCTACTCATTCATCAGTGACTATCTTGATGCTGTAGTTGTATAAGTGGTTCTTTGACCTACGGTGCCTTGGTTACTCACAATAGGATTATTATAGTTAACTATATATAAATATGAATCCTAGCCATATGGATCGTTGTAATAGATGTTGGCTGTAATAGATTCACTGTAGGATAGGGTGTACACTTATAGGAGATCATCGACCTTAATAGTTGAGGAATAGTCCTATACGACCTAAGAGGCTGAGTCCATAAGTCTATGGCCACAATAGCATGATTATGGAAAGAAGTTTTCATAGAATTTATGATTGAACTCGAGCTAATTAAGTCTAACATATGATAGATGCTTATGATTTAACGAGGATTTCATGATCTGCATCCTATTGGAACTCTCGATAGAAGGACTTGATCATACGATAACTATACCTAAGGGTTCATCTTTCTATTCTACTGAATTGCCATTATATGCTGCTAGGCATCACTGATAGATTATGAGTACTCACTAAAATCATTTTCGGATCAATGATCCTTATTGGGGTGAGTTGGAATTGTTCTAGCCTATCGAAAGAAGTTTCGATGATATTATGATGAAAATCATGGTATATCTCACTACTAGATAGAATAGTATTTGAGGAATTACATACAAAAGGAGCCCATCATGATCAACAACTTGGATCATAATCAAATTATTAATTAGATTAATGGTTTGAATTTAAAAACTGCTAATTTGTAAGAGTTACAAATTTAGTAACTATTAATTATTAGCATAAGGAACTTAATTATAAATATTATAATTTAATCGGGCCTAATTAAATTATGGATCAAGTCCTAATTAATTTAAATTAGATTTAATTTAATTAGGTTTGAATTAAGTTAAAGCTAATTGGGTTTAATTATTCAAGTAAGATTTGGATTTCAATCCTAATTAGATCAGGGTTGACAGTTTTAAATCAAAGTTGATAGCCTTTTTGAATTTAATTTGAATAGGACTCAACATGGATTTGGATTGAATCCAAATTGAATTTAATTGATATAGACAACCTAAGCCCCCTTTTTACTGGGCTTCTCTCTCTTTTTTCATGTTGAAAGAGAGAGTGTGCATGAAAATGGTGCCCCTTTCTCTTGGCATGCACATGAAAAAAAGAGGAGGCGCTATTGCAACTCTCCTTAGGATTTGGACTCTATTTTGATAAGATTTGATTCCCAATTAGATTAGGATCAAATCTCTATCAGATTTGGGCATTGGGGGGCATGGGAGTCTTGGTTTTGTATGACAAAATAAAAAGGAGAAAGGAGGGCATGCGTGAGATATGTGGGTTTTCCTTCTAGCCACAAGTCTTGCCACAAGCCCTGTCTCCATGCTTTCTTTCTTTCTTTCCATCATCTCTATGCCCCATATCCTTTGGGATCAAATCTAGAGAGAGAAGAAGAGGAGAAAAAAAGTTTTTCATCTTCTCTTGGTGTTTCTGAAAAGATCCCATCAGATCTGCGCGAAAGGTTCGTGTGCAGATTTTTTCTTCTTCGAGATCTAGAAGAATGATCAAGATCTAAGCCGAGAAGCGAGGCTTGCAAGGTGCTAGCTCGATACTTTGACCAGGTCATCTTCATGTAAATACCAGTAGAGGTTGGGCACTTATGCGGCTACATCAGAAATTTCAAGCATCCACAAGATCTGATCCGAGGAAGAAGAAGGATAGTGATTAGGTATAATAGTTTTTCTTTCTTATTTCAAATCTATTTATGAAATTTATTTATCCATGTTAATCGATCCTTAGATGATTTCTTGATTAGATCAAGACATGATTTTAATATTAAAACTATTTTAATATTTATTTTTGGTTGCTTATTTTCATGTGATGAAAAATTAAATGCAAATTACCTAGAATTCCTCCATAATATACCAATGATTCTATGATAATAGGAGTAACTCCTTATCACGTAAATTAACTTTAACAAAACCCTGCTATAACATACCAATGATTCTATAACATGCTAATGTAATCTTTACTTTTCATTTTTCAACACAAGTGAAGAAACAACATATGAGAAAAATTAATATTCATGTAAGCTTCTAGAATAAAATTATATACTATATATTTTTTAGTTGACAAAAAAATTTTCATAGTATTTAGGTTATTTTCTTTGCATTTTACATAACCCCACTACAAAGCATGGATCCCACGCTAGTAATATGAAATATATACAAAGTAAGCTACACTGACGGCCAAAATTATGGACCCAATAATAATATAAGGATCCAGCTAGAAAACTATATAAAGAAAAAATTCTTTCTACATCATGGACAATGTAGTTCAATGGACACCGCCCATGATGATTCGCTCTCACACGAGATTCATGCACAATGCTCAAAAAAAATTATTTTTTTTGCTCCGACCCCGCATAAGAGCGAATCACTCTGGACGGTATCCGTGGAGCTGCACCATCTGTGGTGTAGAAAATATTTCTCCTATATAAAGTAGCATATACCCAAAAAAATAAGAAAAGGAAGCTCAACATGTTACAAAAAGTATTAGAACAATCCAAATACAAATATAAAAAAGAACCTCTTGTAGTGAAGGGTTTGAGATAAATGGACAGCAAATAACTTTTTCATGGACAAAAGAGAATAAACAACCACCAAGCATATTGATGATATTGAACATCTCCAAGGAGCAAAGAGCAAGCAAACAAAGCAACCCATGAAATAGTAAATGGCATAGGTGAGGAAGGCCAATCACAAATGGAACAAATCAGATTAGAGCAGTGCATGGACATAAAATAAGAGTAAAATATTAAGCACAACTTAAAGAAGCTGAAATAGGAATCATGGCAAGAGTGGTATAAACAACAACAATCCCTGAAGAACAGCAGCTCTAGTGAAATAGCATAAGTTCCTTTCCCCATTAATGCAGCAAAAGCTAGTAGATGCAAAGAGAAGAATTTGCAGATAGAACTCCTTGGAAGAGTAAACCAATATAAGGCATTGTGGTAGCAAAATTGCAGCAATAGGTAACAAGCAAACATCAACTGATGAAGTGCTAAAACCATGAGAAACCATGGACACATAGGACCCTAATGGAGAATGGAAGGACAAAAGCAATTTGCAAATGATGAAGCCATTATATTGCATACTCCCATAAACTGGCTTATGTGCAGTTTATAAAAGCTAAGTAGCATTACTTTTGGTAGTACATGACCAAATTTTAGGGTTTCATGTTGTATCTTTCGCCCAGAAGGATGATTGACCTTATTTTGCATCATCAATTATTGGATCACGTCATAATTATTTCAAGATTTGCACATGGAAGAAAAGAAGATTGAAGCACCTTGAGAGCTGTAAAAGGTTCAATCCGACGGTTAACATGGCGAAAAAAAACTAATCACCCTTTCACGCAAAAGTATAACCCAAACCCAACTTTTGGGTGGGTCCAGAAACTTGAGTCTTTTTTACGCTCGCGCATGATCTGAACGCACGAGGATGGATGACACGTGCAGTCCATCCCACGCTTGTAAGGGGTTCGGAGGCTGTTTGCCGAATTCAGCTGCTGCCCGTCACCGGGGCAGCCAAGGCGGAGAAAGCTAGGCTTGAGAGGACCATCAGCATCGGTTTCATCGCAATCGCATCGGACCAAACCAACACCAAGAAATCAATCCAACTTCAAATCATCAATAACCCTGCGAAACCTCAACGTCGTCGTCCATGCTATTCTATTCATTCTTCTCCTTCGATCCGAATTAGGGTTTTATTCCTTTATTTCTCTAACAGTAAAAATGTTTCAGAAATCTCTCGCCAATCCCTTGGTTTCCCCGATTCCAATCTGTTCTCGGAAGCTGAGATCCCAGAATTCCCTCAGATCTGCCTTTACTGTTCGATCAAATGCCGTGGATTCTTCGAAGGAGTTGTTCGAGTCCCCGGCCATCTCGACGGGGACTGGGGGCCCGTATCCGGGAGGAATGGGACTGCACACTGGACGGGATCCGAGCGTGAAGAAGCCGGAGTGGTTGCGGCAGAGAGCACCGCAGGGTGAGAAGTTTGCGAAGCTTCACGAGTCGCTCTCCAAATTGAAGCTGAATACTGTTTGCGTGGAAGCCCAGTGCCCCAACATTGGAGAGGTAAAATGTTCTTTTTCCGTCGATTTCTAGCCACAAAATGCGCTTTTTTATCTCTTTGTTATGTGTTTGTTGGTTTTGGAATTAGGTCGTGAATGGAGGTTTATGAGCTTCTGTTATGTTATTATCTGTAAGAATGTCTGTTCTTTAATTGGACTTTGGTGAATATGATAGATGTTGAGTTTAAGCCTTTTCTGATTCAGCAAAAATGGTCCTTTATTTGATGTTTTCATCTTCTTTTGGGAACTTCTATAGCTTTCTGTGGTGGCTAAAATGTTTGATTTGGTTGCTATTTAGGGTAATTACGTTTTTCTGTTGTACTTGTTTCAGGATATTGTTGTTGATGCTTGAGTAGTTCTTATTTACGGCAACTTTAGAATTTCAGTGATGTAAACCAAATGCAAATGATGAGATAAATGAAAGACATGCCTTGTTCTTTGATATGTTCTTGATCCATACATTGTTCTTCATTGATTAAAATTATTGCCATCTGTAATGTTTCATGTTTATTTTCAAATACTTCACCGGAATTCCCGTCTTTTATTTTATTCGTCAGCTTTTTTTGTTTCATGTTGTAAAATTTCATGGTCTTCTATCATGGCTAGAAGGAGCAGGTAGTTTTTTTTCCCCCCTTCATATAAGAGTCTCTAATGATAGCAATGTTGTGGAATAAAGAAGACTGATTGTATTAAACATGCATGTATTTTCTTGAATGTGCTCCTTTTGCATGTGTATATTTGTTTTTTTAAAGTTATATGGAATTTGTGAGAAATAATATGCTTGACAAGGTGGCTCATCATGATTGGTTTTCTTTTGGGTGCAGTGTTGGAATGGAGGGGGAGGAGCAGGAGGAGAAGGGGATGGTATTGCAACCGCAACTATCATGCTTCTAGGGGATACCTGCACCCGTGGATGTAGATTTTGTGCTGTAAAAACAAGCAGAAACCCACCGCCACCAGATGCTATGGAACCTGAAAACACAGCCAGGGCAATTGCAAGTTGGGGGTAGGCTTTTCTCTTTCTGATGAAATTATAGTTGCGCAGTAATTTGAAATTTCCTGATATAAAGTCAGTGCCTAAGAAACTAAGTTGTCTTTTGAACATTTGAACATCTTACAGTAACAGATTATTTTAAAGTGCTATCCCACCTATACATTTTTGAAAAATACAGTGCTATAAAAGTTGATGTACAAGATTTCAGTTTCCAGATTTGTACCTGGCCAAGTTTCATTTGGAAAACAACCAGGTGCTCACAGAATTTACGACAACTTGCTTTCTCTGTGTTTTTGGCAGTGTGGAATACGTTGTATTGACTAGTGTTGATCGTGATGATCTTCCTGATGGTGGAAGTGGCCACTTTGCCAAGACAGTCAAAGCTATGAAGGTTCATTAACATACTTTGGTACCTCTTTCTTAATTTAAAAAAAAGATTTTAATTTTATTTGCATAGTTACTGCTAGGTTCATAATGCATGCCTCCTATAGAGATAGATGCATGATGAGGTGAAGTTCCATTAGGCATCTGGTTTTTATACAATTCATTGTACTGAAATGCTAGTTGGTTATTATGCAGAACCTCAAGCCTGAAATTTTGGTCGAGTGTCTAACTTCTGATTTTCGAGGCAATCTAGAAGCTGTGTCGACTTTGGTAAATTCTGGGCTAGACGTATTTGCCCATAACATCGAAACTGTTAGGCGCCTACAGAGAATTGTCAGAGATCCTCGAGCAGGGTAAGATGCACTCATGTTGCTACTATTAGGAATCATGATTTTTTTTGGTTGAACACCCAAAGTGATATATTATGAATAGTATCTAATTTTTATTAAAGTCTTCTATAAATAATCTAATATTTTTCATCTAAGATAGTTGTTGTATTCTCTATGCATTGTCTTGGATGAATCATCCTTTTCTCATGTAGTTAAACTCTTCATAGATAATTGAGAAATCTAAATTTTTTCCCCTTCTCTCCCCCATATCCCCTTTCATGCTTCATAAAACTAATTAAAGTCAACTCCATCATCAGCTCCTGCGGTTCACCAAGATGCGTCTACTTACCCATGGATTTCCCTCCATCTAATCTACCTCAGGAAAACTACATGCGATCCAACAAGAAATTTATGCGAATGATGCAAACATGGGCAAAACTCGCTTAGCTTAGTATTCTAAAAAATCTAGTGGTCATTCCAAAAAGTGGTTCCCTTGATTAATCTTTTTGGAAATAACTGGACTATAAAACCATCCAAAACATCCTTCAAGACTAGTATATCTTCTGCAAAGCACTTAATCAAGTAACGTGGACTAGCTGAACTTGGTTGCAGATTTGAACAGTTTCCTCTTGACTAGTTTTGAGGATTATGACATGAGTTCTTGTAAATGTTACAGATTCATGTTTTCTTTTGCAGAATTGCAATTCAAACTGCAGATCTTTCTTAAGACATACCATGCAGAAGGATTCTGATTTTGAAGACATGGCACTAATTGTTGTAATAAAAAAGTGAATGGAATGGATGTATCGCTTTTAAAGTGGAAGTTCAGGTTAAATTTGCTATATAATCTATTGTGTATTCTGTAGTTCTAGCTATGTTTTTATCTCCATGTATATTCTCGAGTATTCTCAGTATATTTGATATTCTGGTTTGAATTCTAGCATATTTTAGTTGAGAAAACACTCTTCTAGATCTTGTTGTTGAATTGAAATTAGGATCCCTTGGTTGGGTAAGAAAGGCTAAAGTGCCCTCTGAAATTTGATTTATCTGGGATTGATTCTTGCCCACCATACCTCAGTTCCCTGCTCGCTGCTGACAGCTATGGTTGCTCTTCTCCTGGGATTTAATATCCAGTTTCTTTTGTTGAGGTTCTAACCACTCTTCACATCGCCCATCCCCCCTTCCCCCACACCCACCCCCCACCCACCAAAAAAAAAGAAAAAAGAGAAACAACCGCCACACCGAAAAAAAGAAAGAAAAAGAGAAAGAAGTCACAACAGATAGGCGTAATGGATCCTTTCTTTTATGTATACCAGAGTATGGCACATACAATTCACATGACTATGAGGAACACAGAGAGGAGCTTCACAAATGTTCCGCTCCAGAGTTTGTGTTATATGGTACATTACATATTCTAATAGCATTGACTATCTCATCATTTCTGTGGCAGGTATGAGCAGAGCTTGTCTGTTCTGAAGCATGCAAAGCTTTGCAAGGAAGGGATGATTACAAAGTCCTCCATCATGCTTGGACTTGGAGAATCAGATGATGAGGTTCAGGAAGCTATGGCTGATTTAAGGGCCATTGGTGTTGATATCTTGACTTTAGGACAGTATTTGCAGGTTAGATAGCAAGCAAGCAGTTCATTTCAGTCAAGTCTTTTGTTCCATTAATTAACTACTGTAAATGCTGAGAGTTTTTGCAGCCTACACCCTTGCACCTGACTGTCAAAGAATATGCGACTCCCGAGAAGTTTGCTTTCTGGAAGGATTATGGAGAATCTGTCGGTTTCCGTTATGTAGCCAGTGGACCGCTGGTAAACCAATTCTTACTTCATATTAGTTGGCTTTCTCCCTTTTTCCTAATGGAAAAAGTGGGTACCTTACATCTGTCAGAAAATTTATGCTCTGCCTTGTTCTTTAAAGGAATGAACAAGCAATCATCTCTATGTACTCTTTTAAAGGTTAAATTGAGAAGTTCAAAACAATAAAATCATTAACTAGTGGTTCATCTGTAACCATCTAGTTGTTTGATGCTTTTAGCACCAGAAATCATTCTCCATTCTGAGCGACATGATTCTGTCTCAGTGTCATCCATCATCTGTGGCGAACCTTTGTTATCTTGATAAAGGGATAATGCAATAATTTCACTGCACTGTGATTTCTAATGCATTATATCTTTTAAAACTATTGATCTGCAATTGTTACCTGCATGGAAACAAGTTTCAGTTTGTTCTTTCCTGTTCCTGTTTAAGAAACTAAAGTCTCCTTTGTTGGTAATTCTAGGTTCGGTCTTCCTATAGAGCAGGCGAGCTGTTTGTTCAAAAGTTGGTGAGAGGAAACAAGACAAAGGATGTAGCTGGTGAATCTTAACCGCATGGATGGCTGCTAGATTTTTTGGTGACAACTTGGCATTGATATCCCTGGCCTTGCAAATTACCTCAGAAAACAGTACACCAGAGTCTGGTAATGGTGGATGCTAATCCACTGAAGAGTCTTGGTAGCAAACTAAGAGCTGTTGGAAGGTACTTAATTAATATGTTCAACTCTAGAGAACCTTTGGTGATTGAAGAAAAACGTGTTCGTTTTTGTAGTGTGTACCATATAAAACACAGCATGTGGAATTACAAAAATTATAGTTGAGTTTTTGTTCTTTGTCTTGATGCAAATTGTATGGCTCTCTAGCTATCTCCAGTCAGAGAAAGATGGAAGTTCTTGAGAGTCGAGATTATCAAATTGTTTAAATTCTCTTATTGTATTTCTAAGCCACATTGTTCCAGCAAAATGGGGTGAAATACCAATTCTTTTATTTAAATCATTGCAATTGTGGCATATTGTTTAAATTGAATCAAGACAAATTTAGAATGGGGAGAGCTTGAAACATGGCCACATTCATTTCAAATTCAGTTTGCTATTAAGAGATCCAACATATTTTCAATGTCATAAGGCTTTCTTTTCTTCTAGCACACATTCACCTATATCTTAAATCTTATCCCTACTTTGACGTTGATTGGGCAATTTATTGCATCAATCGTTGCTTTTTGGTTAACTTACGAAATATATTTAGAAGTCATAACCTGAAAAGAATCATGAAATTACTTCATGGTGAGCGCAAAAATTGATTGCATAACCTTTTTCCATCTCTCTATCACTGCGTGTGTGTGTGTGTGCGTGTGTGTGTGTGGGTGAAGGAATGAAGGGAAGGGAGAGTGCAGGGAGATGCTAACACGTATTTTATCATGATTGATACGAAAGGTGGATTTGCTTCTTCTTTTTTTTTTTTTGAATTATTGCCATGTCTTGATCAAAAATTTCCATCAAGCTTATTCATCTTGTGGTGAAGAATCAAGTGATTTTTTTTTTAAAAAAAAAAGTGAGGACTTTCATAATCAAACAAATAGTTTGCCATATTTGATTGTCATTTTCATTTGAGAGTGTTGTTCCTAACTTATTCTCGTCATGTCTCCATGACACAATATTTCTAACATATATGCAAAATTCTATTAAATTGAAACATGTCATTAGTCTTAGCAGGTTCTTGAATACTTACATTTGTAGCATCATATAAGAATTTATTCAATCTATTTGTAATTGGGCTAAATGTCTAATAACGTATGTCATTATGAGATGAATAGCAGGGCTAGATACCAAACACAGCCTCATAATTGTTAAGCTAAAAGTCAAGTGGTCATGTACCCTCCTTTTCTCCAAGGAAGTTCTAGGTTTTAGTCTTGAGTGATGCATTTGGAAGGAGTGTATTTCCTATTTTATTTCTTCAAAAAGAACAAAAAACAATGAGGTTTAAAGCCTAGTGTTCAGGGTCCTTCTTTGACCCAAGGATTATTATGAAATTGTTACCAAGCTAAGTTGTTAGAAACCTATCTAATGGACAAGGCTATGGATAAACATCTAGCTTAATTATGGGGAAGGGATTGTGAGAGTACCCCTACCACCCCTTCTATAAAGAGGTCCTGGAGGTAGATGGTTTTCTAACTCATCTTAGGGAAGACAGTCATAGGAGATTTATAGTCAAATTGTACAGAGAACCTTACAGAAAACACAAATCGAATCTAACTGCTAGCTCTATGGAGGACTTGGTACATTGTGTCAGAGGGGATGACAGATCTCATGATACTATTGCTTTAATTCTGTGCACTACTTTGTTAATATGGTGCAATAGGAATGAATGATTATTTGAGGTAAGATTAATACAACTTAGATGATCTCTGATAATCCTGAATTCCTAGCTAAAGAATTTATTTTCTCCTATATTTGAAAAGATATTCATTGTAATAGCAGGGCCCTGGGAAGGTTCTGGTCTTCATGACCCCTTATCCAATTAAGGTTACCTAACTTTCCCCATCTCTTAAACTGGATCAGTTAAGAATTCTTTGGCTGGTGCTGTTCATAATTAGAGATCATCTTGGATATATCCTTAATGCTGCCTTTTGAGAACTTATCATGTGTTCAGTCCCTAATGCTGAGCTAAGGGCAGCTTAGGAAGGCTTATGCGTGGCCGTTTATGTTTATAGGGTCTGTTAGGTTTGGGAGGAGATACATTATCAATCATCAAGCATAAACAGCTCTAAATGTTTCAGCTTATTTCACATTTCCAGTTTCAAAGATATATGATAAATCAAGAAATTATTACATGCTTTTCCAGCTACACATACTTTTAAAGAAGCGAATCAATCTGTGGATTGATTAGCTTAAAAAGAGTTAAGGACCGTTAGGTTCATTAGAAGAACATTTTTTTCCTAGGAAGTACTTCCTGAAAAGTTATGGTGCATTTGATTAGACTTTTTTTATTTTTTATTTATTTATTTTTAAAAAATATTTTTTTATTTTTTTTATTTTTTACTATTAAGTAAAAGTAAAAAGTATGTTTGGTAACTGCGTTGCTATAAAGGAAAAAGCATGAAAAGTAAAAAAATTTTGCTTTGTATATAAAGTAATTATTTTGATTATTTTAATTTTTATTTTTTACTTTTCATAGTATTATCAAATATTATTTTTTTATTTTTATTTTTTAAAAATCAAAAAGCAAAAGAAGTATTTTTTTTTAATGGCCGACTAATTACATCCTAAAAGTGCGTTTGGTTACACTTTTTAATTTTTAATTTTTAATTTTTAAAAAAAAAAAATTGCTATTGAGCAAAAATAAAAAAGTAAAAAGCATGTTTGATAACTACTATTAATATAGAATTTGGTTGATGCCGGATCGAACTGGAGTCGATGAAGATGAAGTCGCCATCGGTGACCTGCAAAATAAAGTCTCATTCGAAATCGGTGGTGGTGGCTCCGGTAAGATCCTCCGATGGTCAAGTTAGCTCTTCTGGCCAACAAAAATGGAGTACTTAGAGAGGAGTTCGGTAGAGTTTCGAAAAAAAGAAGAAAACTTAGAGAAAACATATCTGGAGTCCCCTTTTTATAGATGAAGTCTGTTGTAACTGCCTTGATTAATGACTATTGTAACCGTCCTTGATAAATGACAATCATGATAGTCCTGATAAATGATAATCATAATTATCCTAATGAATGGTGTTCGTGATTGTCCTGATAAATACCAATTGTAATCGTTCAATAATGGAATTGCCTGTAGGAATTCGTCTGAAGGAACGGTCCGAAAGAAGTTGGACTCCTATAGAAATCCGACCACTAGAGGAGTCCAGAAGAAATTCGACTTCCATAGAAGCTCGATTGCTGGAGGAGTTCGGAAGAAGTTCGGCTTCCGTAGAAGCTCGGTTGCTGGAGGAATCCAGAAGGAGTTCGGCTTCCATAGAAGCTCGATTGCTGGAGGAATCTGGAAGGAGTTCGACTTCCGTAGAAGTCTGGCCGATTGAAGAGGTTCGGTTGGGGCTCGACCGCTGAGAAGTTCGGCTAGGTTTGGTCGCTGGGTAGTTCGGCCACTGAATGAACCCAGCGGCTAGGGAGAGGATTTTCAATTGAAGCTCTTCCATGATTTTCAGCTGCATTAGGCTAAGTTTCAAACTGGACTTCGGCGGAAGCGGAATTTATCCCCAACAATAGTCCCCCACTTCCGAGTTCGAAACTCGAAGGAAGTATAAAAAGGACGACTGTCGAAGTTTTCTTCAAGGCTCTGCACCTTGTCTCCAGTTGAGGTTGAAAGTATAGTTGAAGCTCGGGGGAGATCTTATCTCCTGTTGTCGTTGAGCACAATGAGGCCGTCTTCGGGGCCTTTCCTCTCATCCTGTCTAAAATGATCAAAATGAACGAGATCTTCGACTTTGCTCACGTTAGGAGAAAGTTCTCCTCCTATTCCTAACGGACTGTGGGGGTACGTAAGGGTCATTGTTAGAGCCTCTCCCCCCATCTCGTCTAAAATGGACGAGATCTTCAACTTTACTCACGTTAGGACGAGGTTCTCTTCCTGTTCCTAATGGGCTGTGGGGGCACATAAGGGCCATTATTAGGGTCTCTCCTCCCATCTCATCTAAAATGAACGAGGTCTTCGACTTTGCTCACGTTAAGACGAGGTTCTCCCCCTATTCCTAACGGACTGTGGGGGCACGTAAGGGTCGTTGTTAGGGCCGCTCCCCCCATCTCATCTAAAATGGATGAGGTCTTCGACTTTGCTCACGTTAGGATGAGGTTCTCCTCCTGTTCCTAACGGGCTGTAGGGGTACATAAGGATCATTGTCAGGGCCTCTCTCCTCATCTCGTCTAAAATGAACGAGGTTCTTCGATTTTGCTCACATTAGGACGAGGTTCTCCTCCTATTTCTAACGGGCTATGGGGGCACATAAGGATCGTTGTCAGGGCCTCTCCCCCCATCTCATCTAAAATGGATGAGGTCTTCAGCTTTACTCACATTAGGACGAGATTCTCCTCCTATTCCTAACGGACTATGGGGGCACGTAAGGGCCGTTATTAGGGCCTCTCCCCCCATCTCGTCTAAAATGAACGAGGTCTTCGACTTTGCTCACGTTAGGATGAGGTTCTCCTCCTATTCCTAACATGGCCACTTCTGATTGCTTCTTTCCTGTCATCATTCAATTTTTGCACCAAGAAATAATAATGTTGAAATGAAGGAGTTTTATTATGGAAAAATTACTGGTAGTACATCCTCAGATTTTTTGAGTTCCAAGGTCGTGGGAGCATTGTTCCTCCGAGCTCCTTCAGACGATAAGTTTCGAACCGGATGATCTCAATCACCTCATATGGACCTTCCCAATTTGGGGCAAGCTTCCCCTAGCTCTAAGGCTGAGAGATGGTGACTCGCCGAAGTACTAAATTTTTCACTCTGAATGTTTTACTTCTAACTCTGGAGTTATAGTACCGAGCCACCTTTCGTCTGTAGGCCACTATTTGAACCTGGGCTTTCTTCCTTTTCTCTTTCAGTAGGTCGAGGTTGACTCTGAGGTTTTGTGGGTTGTTCTGCTCGTTGAAGGCCACGATCCATGCTGATGGAAGCTTAAGTTCAATCGGAATGACTGCTTCTGTTCCAAAGGCCAAGGTGAATAGTGTTTTCCTAGTTGGCAGCCTTTGAGTAGTTCGGTATGTCCAGAGGACATGGTAGAGTTCGTCTACCCAGACCTCCTTTGCTTTGTCAAGTCTTGTCTTAATACCTTGCAGTAGAATCCGGTTGGTCACTTTAGCTTCTCCATTTATCTGTGGGTGAGCTATCGATGTAAAGTGGTGGAAGATGTTTAGATCTTCGCAGAAGTCGACGAACCTTGTCCCGACGAATTATCGTCCGTTATCAGTTATAAGGATTCGAGGCAGACCGAATCGATAGACTATTGACTTTCAGACGAAGTCTTGTACCTTAGCCTCGGTAATTTTGGTTAGAGGTTCGGCTTCGATCCATTTGGTGAAATAGTCAATTGCTACCAAGAGGAACTTTCATTGTCCGGATGCCATCGGGAAAGGACCAAGTATGTCCATTCTCCACTGCGCAAATAGCCAGGGTGCACTTAGCGGAGTAAGCTCGAAGGCCGATCGTCTTTGTATGCTCGCATTCTTCTGACAGCGGTCACATTTTCTGACGTACTCTATAGAATCATGGTATAAGGTCGACCAATAATACCCTTATCGAAGTAGTTTTTGCAACAGGGACCTGGCTCCTATATGACTTCCACAGATTCCTTGATGCACTTTTCATAATGCGAAGTCGGCTTCTGAAGGTCGGAGACATCTCAACAACGACAGCGAATATGACCTCTTATATAACTTGCCCTCGTACAAAACATACCGGGAGGCTTGATTCTTGAGTTTTTGAGCTTCTTTTGGGTCATGAGGAAGGACTCCCTCCTTGAGATAGGCAACTAACGGGTTGATCCAGCTCGGCTCAAGTTCTATTTGCAAAACGACTTGCGATTTCTTTGAGCTTAGGCACTTCAGGATTTCAAAAAATACTTCTTTGGGCAGTTCGGCTAGAGCTAAAGTGGCCAACTTAGAGAGAAGGTCGGCTCTTATATTTTCTGCCCTCGAAATTCGTCGAATGTCGAAACAGCTAAAGGCTGGAGTCAAGTCCTTTACTTTTTCAAGATATTTCATCATACTTTCCTCCCGCGCTTCATAGCTACCACTAACTTGGCCGACCACTAATTGAAAATCACTGTAGATTTGAAGTCGATCTACTTTTAATTTTTTTGCTATTTTTAATCCGATGATCAGCACTTCATACTCTGCCCCATTATTAGTCGCAGAGAATTCGAAGCGCAGCGCATACTCGGCGACGACTCCTTCGGGGCTGACTAAGACTAACCTCGCATCTGCTCCAGTAGAGTTGGATGAACCATCCACGTATAGAGCCCAAAAATCTTCTGAAAGGTCGGCTATCTCTTCAGGGAGGTTCGATTGCGACAGTAGAGCGTCGGTCTCATTCCGCTCAAGCTCGACATCATCAGGAATGGTACATTTCATCACAAAATTTGCTAATATCTGGACTTTGATCGATGGCCGGGGTTGATAATTGATATCGAATTTCATGAGCTCGATTATCCATTTTGCAATTCTTTCGGAAGCATCCATTCGCTGAAGGACTGCCTTTATTAGTTGATCCGTGAGAACCATTATGGTGTGCCCCTAAAAGTAAGGTCGGAGGCTCCTAGCAGTAATTAGAAAAGAGTAAGCCAATTTCTCTAGCTTAGAATACCTAGTCTCTGCATCCCTCAGGACTCGACTTATGTAGTAGACCGATCGCTGTATCTTTGCTTCCTCCTTGACTAGGACTGCTGCCAAGGCCGTCGGAGAGACCGCTAAGTATAAGAATAATTCTTCTCCAGATTTGGATTTTGCCAGCAGTGGAGGTGAGCCGAGGTAGTTTTTGAGCTCCTCAAATGCCCGTTGGCACTTCGTCGTCCAACAAAAATTTTTTGGTTGCTTGAAAACTTAGAAGAAGGGCATGCATCGCTCGGCTGATCTAGAGACAAAGCAATTTAGAGATGCCACTTTTCTAATCAAGCGCTGAACTTCTTTGATTGTCTTTGGAGCGGTCATTTCTTAAATGGCTCAGATTTTCTCTAGATTTGCTTCAATCCCGCGCCTCGATACCATAAACCCCAGAAATTTTTTAGAGGTCACACCAAAGGCGCACTTGGTTGGGTTTAGCTTCATCTTGTGCTTCCTGAGTGCACTGAAGGTCTCTTCAAGGTCGGCAAGGTAGTTTATAAAAGCTTGGCTTTTGATGAGCATGTCATCTACATATACCTCCATATTAGGGCCGATCTGCTCCTAGAAGATTTTGTTGATCAGGTGCTGGTACGTTGCCCCAACATTCTTGAGCCCAAAGGGCATAACCTTGTAATAGTAAAGACCATGGTTAGTAACCAAAGTAGTTTTCTCCTCATCTTCTGGCGCCATCCATATCTGATTATAGCCAGAGAAGGCATCCATGAATGTGAGAAGCTCATGACCCGAGATTGCGTCTATTAATTGATCAATCCTGAGAAGAGGGTAGCTGTCTTTTGGATAGGCTTTATTCAGCTTTTTGAAGTCTATACACATCCTCCACTTATTGTTTGCCTTTTTGACGAGGACCACATTTGAGACCTAGGTCGGATAGTTGACTTTCCGGATGAACCCAGCTTTGAGGAGCTTGCCTACTTCTTCCATAATTGCTTTCTATCTCTCCGGAGCATGGCTGTGCAGTTTCTCTTTTATCGATTGAGACTTCGGATCGACGGCCAGCCGATGTTCCATAACTTCAGCATCAATTTCTGACATATCCACTGGGGCCCAGGCGAAGACATCCACATTATTCCTAAGAAAGGTGACGAGTTGCTCTCAAACCTTGTCCCCCATGTTGAAGCCGATCTATACAGTATGCTCCGCGTACCCATCGTTCAAGGGCATGGATATGAGGTCCTCTATAGGCTCGCCTCGCTCCTCGATAAGGTCATCTCGAACATCCAACCCATCAATAGGATAAAGGTCGGATTGTTCTTTCTTATGCAGGGCGATTGAGTAGCAGTGTCTTGCCAGAGCTTGATCTCTCCTGACCTCTCCGATCCCATAATCCATCGAAAACTTCATCTTCAAATAATAAGTTGATACCATTATCCGAAGTGCATTTAGATCAGGTCGGCCAAGAATAGCATTATAGGCGGACGGAGTCCTTACGACTAAAAAGTCAATCTATGCCTTAGCCAGTTTCGGACGTTGCCCCGCAGTTGTGGCCAAAGTTATTATGCCCTCAACTGGTACAGTATCGCCAGTGAAGCCCATCAATGGAAAGTTCATAGGCTCCAAGTGGTTATTAAGTAGGAACATTTTTGAGAAGGCATCATAAAATAATACGTCAGTCGAGCTTTCATTATCTACTAAAATGCGGTGTACATCGTAATCGGCAATGTTTAAAGATATTACAACCGCATCATTATGGGAGAATTGGATCTCCTGAGCGTCTGTCTTAGTAAAGGTTATGGGTTCTTCAATCCTCCATCTCTTCATTGATCCCTCAGATTCACTGGCCTCTCCTTGTCGAAGTCCTCCTGAGATCGTATTGATGATGTCGAGAGGCGGCCAATCTTCTTGTTAATCCTCCTCTCTTGATGGCTCAGGCTGCGGTAATGCCCTCAGCCAATCTTCCCATCTTTCAGATCGTCGCCGTAGGAATCAACCTAATCTGCCTCGCCTGATGAGCTCCTCGATCTCATCCTGGAGTTGGATACACTCCTCAGTGTCATGACCATAATCACGATGATAAAGGCAGAACTTGTTAGGATTACGCTTGCTGGGGTGAGAGCGCATCCTTTCCAACCTTGGCAGTTGCTCCCTGATTTCCATCAGCACTTGGATTTTAGGAGCATTGAGGGGGGCGTAATTGTAAAATCTTCATTGGGGAGAACCTCGCCGCGCCCTTCTGTCCGGACTTCTCTACCTCCAAGCTCGGGGGGAAGTTCAGACTTGCTTTCGTTCAGAGGGAGTTCGGGAGTGCGGCCTAACTTCGCTCGGCTTTCCTTCCTCGATGGGTTCGTCCAGCTCATCGATTCGCCGCTTACCAAAGGCTTCATCATCCCTGACTTTGAAGGCCTCTTCAACTCGGGCGTTCAGCCCGAGCTAACAGATTGACAAAATTTTTGAGATACTTCTTCTCCAAGAAGAATAGCAAATCATTTTTCTGGAGGCCGCCCTTTGTAGGGTTCGATGTACAGGACGGAAGCACGAATTTAAAAACAAAAATATGAAATCAGGTAAACCAAACCCAAAAACCTAGAACCACCTTATTAGCAATTAAATCATATAACATGCATTTGTAATATAAAAGAAAGTATTCGAACATACCTCTTATCGCTAAACCCTAAATTGAGTCTAATCGTCGGTAGTAGTTCGTCAGGGGTTCCACCAGGTGTCCACATGTTCACCCTCCAATATTGATCCACATAGAGACTTGACCAAGACATCAGCACCTTTAATTTATATAATTAAAATTCTTATAATAAGAACTTTAATTAAATGGGCAAGACCTTCTTAAGCCTTTATGTCACCTTCCTTGCCTTTCCTTATCTATCTTTCTTTTTCTTTTATCTTCTTAATTTTTCTTCCTAATCTCTTAGTCTTAAGAAGACTTCTTGTCCTTATAAGGACAAGGTCTAGATAAGAGAAAGGAAGAAAGAAAATTGAACAAAAAAAAACTCTTGTAAGAAAGAAAAGATAATGCTCACCACCCCGGACTCTTGATGCGCACCCTTATTTATATTGTACGTAAGGATGCCAACAAAAATCTCACACCCTTTTCTTATCCATTTCTCACACCCCATTAGCCAATCTCACACCTCATCAATAAAAAAAAATAAGATATAGACTTAGTCCAAGAGGTGCCTTAAAGCAGAAGGACTTTTGGACTAATTCTACGTAAGTTTTTATGAAGAGTCGCAATGCTTCATCTTTGGTGCCTCCCTTTTCATCCATTAGATCATGAAACAAGGCCATCTAATGGCTCTAAAAAGGGATGCCTAATCAGCAAGAAGGCGTGAAGATAATCTTTGAATAGTCAAAGTCCCAAGAGACTTTGACTTGGTCCAAGAGACGTCAAGGAGGAGTAGGCGACATGAAGTCTTGGGCGGCAAGGGGTCTTGGGCGACAAAACATCATGGGCGAAAAAATTTAAAAGGAAAAAGAAGTCTTTCATCTGCAGAAGGACTCTTCTACGCCCCATATCTGATGTCCACATTAATTAAAAAAAATTATGCGACATAATATATGGGAAAAGTCAAAGAAGGTAGGCGCCATCTTATTCCATGCGCCAAAGAGTCCTTTGCGCATGAAACACTTCCCACGCATAAGAGAGAGACTCTCTGGCGCATGGGATGTAGGTATGTGGTGCCCAATCTGAAGCTCAATCAATCTAGGTTAATCCAACTCAAGACCAAATCCTATTTGGCTCAAATCGGATCTAAATTAGCCCAAATCGAAAGCTGATTCGAATCCAATTCGAATCCTGGTGCTAGGGTTTGCTATATGTGCTAGCATATTCATCTTGCAAACATGGTCTAATCTAATTAGACCCTTAATCAATTCTCTTTGTGTGTGATCTATTGGATTCCACATCTAACTAGCAGTGAGTCAGGATGTGATTTGACCTAATCTGGTTAGAACTCAACCAAACCAATTTAGATCAAAACTAGCTAACCCAATTTAACTTAATTTAGAACACTTTCTAATTTAATGATCAAATTAAAATTTTAACTTGATCGAACCCATAAAACATGATTGACGTCTAGCAACATATCATGACTATCCGGAAGATGTAAAATTTTGATGGAAATACCAAAAATATCTTTCAGTAAAAATTACCATGCAACTAGATCCTTCGATCTTCCTGCATCCTGAATATGACTCTGGGTATGGAAATATGTCAATCCCAATATCATATTCATTTCTCTTTCAATCTTATGATAATGATTCATTTAATGAAATATTAGAAATCATTTCTAATTTTCATCATGCTTTGATCAAAGTCTTCCTGAATCATTATTTGTTTGAAGTAGGTAGGATGCTATTTCCTCTTACCAGGAGTAATCGATTCCTGTTAACCTACTCACAATCTTCATATATATAATTTACCATATCCAGATCATTCCGTACCTAACTAAGTCATGAATGAGTATGAACCAAAATATGGATTTATATATATAAGATTCTATGGTAGTTTCAGGTCAAAGGATTATATGCACAAATTCCACTATAAGAACCATCTATTGACATGTAGATAAGACTCCATTAGATATTCTCAATTTGGATCAATTCAGTGAACTCATTCTCTAATGAGCATCCACATTCTTGTATTAGTGTCATACACAAGTTATTGTGAGATCAATCATCCTTTCATTTGAGCATACAAAGAATGTGCTAGTCTTACCAAAAAACATTGATCCCTAACTCAATGTCCCATCGACTAGAAATATTTAAATTAGGATTTTAAGATTTTAGGTCTCACTAGTATAATCTCATCATAATCCTAAAATCATAGTCCTAATTTATAGGATTCATCATAATCTTAAATAAATAATAAGATACTGCATATGATGAAATAAATGCCTTTATTAAAAATGCCATTACATGAGTTTGGAAGATAAAGAACACCCTAAAAATAAATTGGCTTAAGGGCATATTCCTTTCAGAGTGCGGCCATTGCGACTGATTGATCTAGATTTTGGACCTTCAATGCAGCGGCATTAAATCGGGTAACATAAGTCCGAATGGATTCTTCCTCCTTTTGCTTGATGTTCATCAGAAAATTTGAACCTCGGTGCGGATGTCTGCTGCTGACGAAGTGAGCCATGAACTGATGCCTCATTTAATCAAAGAAAAAAATGGTACCTAGCTTAAGTGTCGAGTACCAGTTCCTGGCAGCTCCCTTGAGGATGGATAGAAAAATCTGATACAACATAGCATCTGACGCACCATGGAGCAACATCATTGTTCGAAAGACTTTCGGGTGATCGACCGGATCGGAGGTTCCGTCATAACTCTCAAACTGTGGAAGCTTGAAGTTCGGCGGGATCGATTCCTACATGATCTTCTGAGAAAAAGGAGGGTCAGTGCGAATATCATTACCGTGTGAGGAGGGAGTATAACGGAGCTCTTCAATTTATCGACTCATTTCTAGGAGTCTTTGATCCAGGAGATCTTCATGATTGTTAATCTTTAGAGTTTTCTGGTGGAACAGACACGAAATTTTCCCCTAGGTCGAGTCATGGTCTGAGCATGGGTCTTCCATCCTCTGCTTCTCTTTTTCAAAAATCAAAGGTCGGGCAGTTGAGATCGACCGTTCTCGGATCGAACCACGAGGCTCCAGAGAAGCTTATTCTGGTTAAACTGGTACCGAGGCCTACCGATGTATGGCTTGCATTGCATCCACGAAGCCACGAATCTATTGGATCAGTAGGTTGAACTGTTCCACATCCATCATGGCTGTAGGTGGAGCCTGAGTTACTGGAGCTGAAATGGTTGTATCTGGATGGGTTCTAGCTGCAGATGCTATGGATCGCTGGGTCGAAGCTTTCTTGGGAGGCATTGTGTCTGTAAAGAACTCTAGAGAGAAAGGAGAAAGATCGCTGCTGAGCACTCCTTTAAGATAAGGAACAGGACCCTCTTTCTAGCACCAATTCTATTGGTGCAGAATTTGGTTGACGCCGGATCGAACTGGAGTCGATGAAGATGAGGTCGCCATTGATGATCTGCAAAATAAAATTTCGTCCGGAGTCGATGGTGGTGGCTCCGGTAAGACCCTCCGACGGTCAAGTTAGCTCTTCTGGCCAACAGAAATGAAGTGCTCAGAGAGGAGTTCAGTAGAGTTTTGGAAAGAAAAAGAAAGCTTAGAGAAAACGTATCTGCGGATCTCCTTTTTATAGACGAAGCCTATTGTAATTGCCTTGATTAATGACTGTCGATATCGTCCTTGATAAATGATAATCGTGATTGTCCTGATAAATGACAATCATAATTATCCTAATGAATGATGTTTGTGATTGTCCTAATAAATGCCAATTGTAACCATTCAATAATGGGATCATCTATAGGAATCCGTCTGAAGGAACGATCTGGAAAGAGTTCGGCTCCTATAGAAATCCGACCGCTGGAGGAGTCCGGAAGGAGTTCGACTTCCTTAGAAGCTCGATTGCTGAAGGAGTCCGAAAGGAGTTCGGCTTTCATAGAAGCTCAATTGCTGGAAGAGTCCGGAAGAATTTCGTTTTCTATAGAAGCTCGATTACTGAAGGAATCCGGAAGGAGTTCGACTTCCGTAGAAGCCCGATCGGCTGAAGAGGTTCGACTAGGGCTCGGCCGCTGAGAAGTTCGGCTAGGTTTGGCTGCTGGATAGTTTAGCCACTAAATAAACTCGGCTGTTAGGAAGAAAATTTTCGATTGAAGCTCTTCCATGATTTTCAATTGTATTAGGCTAAGCTTCAGATTAGACTTTGGCGGGAGCGGGATTTATCCCCAACAACTACGTTGCTATAAAGCAAAATGCAATTATATGTAAAGCAAAAAGTAAAAAAAATTTGCTTTGCATATGAAATAATTATTTTGATTTTTTTGATTTTTGCTTTTTGCTTTTTATGGTATTACCAAATATTGCTTTTAAATTTTTATTTTTTAAAATTTTAAAAATAAAAAAAATATTTTTTAATGGCTAATCAAATGCACCCTAAGCTTTTTGAAAAAAATAATTTTGACATATTTGGTTGATCATGAAAAAGTGGCCAATTATAAAGTGACTTATATTTGGTTGAACATCTAATTTATTAAAAAAAATTATATAAAATACCTATTATACTCTTAATAGATATAAGACCATACATTTTTGCTCCTAAACTTTATATAAATAATAATATTATATTTATATTAATATAAATATAATATTAATATATTATAATATAATATTAGATCATAATAATTTATTATATTAGTACAATATTAATATATATATATATTAATATTTTTATATTATTTAAATAAATATAAATATAATATTAACATAGTATTATATTAATATAAATATTAATATATAAATATAAATTATATATTAATATTAATAAAATTGTAAATATTAAAATAATATTGATATATTATAAATATTATATTATTTATATTAATATAATATAATATTTATATTAATATAAATATTAGGATAATATTAATATAATATTTTATTAATACTTATAAGAGCAATATAATGACATTTTTGAGAATTTATATGCTTTACAATCATATATTTATAAAAGAATATTTTTGGAAAGAAAAAAAGTTACGACTTTCTATCCTATAGAAAGTCTCAAAACCCAATTTTTCTATAGATTTTCACTTTTCATAAAATATAGAAAATATCTTCCAATAGAAAAAAAAAATTTTATTCTTTTTTTTCTTAAAATCCTAATCAAATAGGAGACCCGCTCTCTACTCCCCACCAGGAATTGCCTCTTCCTCCTCTATTTCTCATGAACCAAACGAGTCCTAAAGATGACCTAGCCTTGGTTTCAACTTCTACAATCCCCCTATTGTTACTTATATACTCAATGCCGAAGCTTTTGACCATAAGATAGAAAAAGGAAAAAAAGAGAAGAAAGAAACCCATGTATTCGATTAGGCTAAATTGACATGACTGGTTGAGCTGAAAACCTGGGTGAATTCATAGCCCTGCTTGGAACTAGAATAGAGGAGGTTTATCCCCATTTATACCCAGGATGAATGCCAAATGCCTTCAATTGTCCCAAGGATGAATTTAGATCCGACAATCCTGATTAAACCTTGTCATTACTCTTACATCCAGGATAATTCATATCTAAGGAAAATATTGGGAAGCCATCTACCTAAGTGAATCCGAGGATCTAAGTGAGTTAGAGGCCCCTTTTAAGGATGATGAAATTGAGAGTGCAATCTTTAGTTTGCCTAAAGATAAGGTACCCAGACCCAATGGACCGCCAATTATCTTCAAATTTTGGAACCTTATCAATGATGACATTGGCTAGTTGTTTACTTCTTTTCACTCCAACTCGATAGATATCGGAAGGCTAAATTATGCTTGCATAGTCCCAGCGCCCAAAAAACAAGATTGCAGAACTATAAGGGACCATAGACCAATAAGCTTGCTTAGTGGGATTGTGAAGATATTTACAAAAGTACTCTCCATCAGATTAGCAAAATATATTAGTGCCCTCAATTCGGACTCCCAAACTATGTTTATCCAAGGGAAGCAGATTATTGATAGTTGTGCCTTGGCGATGGAATTAATTTGTCACTGCAGGAAAACGAAACAAAAGGGCCACTTGCTCAAACTGGATTTTAAAAAAGCATTTGATTACATCAATTGGAACTTCCTACTTGCCTCCTTAAAGCTAGAGGCTTTGGGCCAACATGGCTCACTTGAATCAACAACACCCTTCAAACAGAAAAAATAGCCCCATTAGTCAATGGTGTACCAGCCAACTAGATCGAAACTCATAAAGGACTCAAGCAAGGCACTCATTTATCTCCCCTACTCTTCATTTTGGTATCAGACGCATCTCGAAGGCTATATAGCTCATTAAGGAAACTGACTTATCTAACTCCAGCATACATTGTATTCAACATGCAGATGATATACTAATTTTTTGTGATGAATCAAAGGTGCATATTTCCAACCTCACATTCATCCTACACTCTTATGAACTCAGAACTAGTTTGAAGATTAATTTTGAGAGAAGTTCCCTGATCGGCCTGGGCATTTCAGATAAAAATTGTCATTGATATGCCAAACTATTGGGTTGTGCAACCCCTAATCTTCCAACAAAGCATCTTGGAAAAGAAAGATGCTCCCAATGGGTGGTAGACTAATTATGATGAATGCAGATTTAAGTGCAATTTCAACATACTGGATGTCTTCCTTTCTTTTCCCTCAAGCAGTAATTCAAAGGATTGAAAGAAAGAGGAGATAATTCCTATGGAGATGCGATAAATAGTGCCATAGAGCTCACCATTTGGTCAGATGGGAAAGAATCTGTTGGCCAAAATCTCTGGGAGGTTAAGGAGTGTTAGAGCTAAGGCTATTCAATTAATGCGTGCTTTTAAAGAGATGGTAGCACCTTTACGGAGATCATTCTAATCCTTGGCAAAGGATTGTATTCAATTTGCATTACCGTGATAGACCACCAAGCATCATAGAATCTAGATATCTCAAGCATGCCTCATCAATTTGGAAAAGCGCCATCAAAGTTTCAAGCATTTTTGCTAAAAGCTGTAAGTTTCGACTTGGTAATGGTAGAATGATCTCATTTTGGAATGATTATTGGTTGGGAGAGGGAGCCATGTTGCCCAGAAGAACAACCCAAGAGAAGGGATGAATTGAGTTTTTCAAAAAAAATTGAATTGCTAAGTATATGTGCAGAATTTAAATAAAAATATGCTAAAAATATAGTAATTTAGATATGCAAAAAATAAAAGTAACTGAAAGAAGAAATCACACATATAAAACCTCAAGATTTTTATAGTGATTCGGTGTCAAATCTAATACCTACATCCACTCCTTAAGCACTCTAGTTGAAAATTTCACAATAATCTTCAAATTACAGCAAGATTGTTTTTACCAGGCTCATAATCTAAATCCAATTAATTTTACGGACTAACCAACCAAAACCTAATCCCAAGCCACTCCTAAGTTTGTACAAATCCAATTCAAGGCTTGGATGAGCCTATCCCCCAAGTTTCAACCCTTTGAAACTTGAAATACAAAAATTTCAGGATGCAGAAATTTAAAACAAAAGCAAACTCCTTTTGAATAGCAGATTTGAGGCTTTGATGCACAAGATGAGTTATTGGAGGGCTTTAGCAATAAATACTTCCTTCCTTCACTTGAAAATGCCTTGATTGCACAGCTAGTTGAGTGGTTGAACAGCAATGAAGGCTTTTTTTAGGCTCACTGTTTAGAGTGCACATACTCTTTTAGAAGTTATTGACGTTTTCTACTTTCTTGCTTTTATATCTTAAGTCTTAATCCGATCTTAGAAGTCTTCTAATCCAAGTTAGAAAGTCCAAAAATATGTTTGTAGCCATTAGAATGCCAGAAAAAGTCGTTTAGAGCATCCAAAACAAAATTTGAACAGTTCTAAAAATTAGTCATTGAGGCTGTCAGAAACTCGGAAGTCGACTCTCCAAAATCTTGAGTCAACTCCAACTACAGGATGAAAAATTCTGACTCTCTGTATTTTTGTTTCATGCCAGTACTGCGTGCTGGAGTCGACTCCTGAACTTCGTGAGTCGACTTTAGAGGTGGGCACCGAGCCAGGCAGCCCATGGGTCGGCCTGACCTGACACGAACTGGATCGTGCCAGGCATGGCCCGCTTAGCATTGTAGCGGACTGTGCCATGGCACGACCCAAAATAGAGGGCTGGGCTGGGCTGGGGTTTGGTGGCCCACGGCCCTCCAGGGCCTGGGCTAGCACGGCCCGTCGGGCCAGGCACGGCACGGCACGCGCCCGGCCCAGCACGGCCCGCGTGCCAGTCCATATGGGCCGTGCCATGGCACGGCCCATTTGGTCAAATGGAATATCCAGTATGGTGGAGGAGCTGGCTCTAATCACTCTGGTGCTCCTGGTGTGAATGGATGGTCCTTCAACTTGAGAATATGTCCTAAAGGATCTGGAAGGAGGCTGAGTGGTAGGTGGCTGATCGGGTGCACTAGAAGGAGGCTCAAAGACTGGAGGCTGAACAAAGAAGATGTCTGAATCTATCTCAACTGTGTCAGCGGTTGCTGTAGATGCTGCTACTGCGGTGATCGCTACTGCTGCTGATCTTGGTGAAGCATGAGTCCTCAGAAGATCCACAAGCTATCCCATAGAAACTAAAAGTAATGTGATCATATCTAGGGACATACTGGACCTCTCTCTCTGCTCCATAAGCTAAGTCAGATGTCCAATTTTAGATGCTAGCCTAGCTATCTCAGTCTGGATCCCCTCCATCTATGGTCTCAGTCCATCTAAAATAGAGTGGATGATCCAGGTGACCTGATCATCAATAGTCTGATCTGATGGAGGACGTGTATTGGTAGAAGGACCTGAAAAAGTGGTGAATGGATCTGCTACTGACTTGGTCGGAGGCTGTGCTAGAGGAATATCTGCAGTCTAACTAAATCCGACTCCATTTTGGGTCTGTGGCTGCTCTTATCCTAAAGCTTTCTTGATCCATCTGTCATTCAGCTTCCAATAGCCCATCCTAATGAGTGTTTTCTTCCCATATATGTCTGTATATCTCAGATGTAAAGAAAGCTCACCCTCAAAATCAATCTCAACCTCTTTAAAGACCAAAGTTAATGCCATACCATAAGGAAGACATGATTTGGCCTTGCCTACTCCAGCCCTCATCTGTCTAAAAATCAATAATGGGAGGTTAAACTGCTCATCTCAAATTATACAATCCATAATCCCAATTACCCTATTCGGGACTAAATCAAATCGATCGATCTTGGAAAAGATAATCCATGCTACAATGTGGCTGAGTACTCTCATTTCAATAGACAAGCTATTTGTCTCTAGTTTTGTGATTCCTTCTACATTGCTCAATCCGGTAATCAAGCTAAGGGCAAAATCATGATCGGTTGGCCGCTATGGTGCTAATCCCCCAGTGGGTAGTTCCCAAATCTATCTAAGTCTATCAGGAGTGAGGTGAAAGGTGACTCTTTTTACCGTACATTTCAAATCATCCTCTCTCCTAGTCATGCATCTATAGAACTCTCTGACTAAACGAGGATAGGTGGGTTGGTTAATGGAGAAGAAACGTTCCCACTGCTGGTTTCGAATCCATCCACTAATTTGCAATCCCTCCTAGTCAAAGAAAAGAAAATTCACATTCCTTCTGATTGTCGCTTATTAGTCCAGTAGAGAGGAAGAGGGAGGAGCAGGTGATTGAGAGATGGGGTTACCTTTGTTGTAGTTGAAATCACCATCGCTTGGAGATTCACACTACTCAATCTGCTGTAGTCTTCTTCAAATAATATGGATTTTTCTCCCAGGCCCCATTCTGCATGGGTGGAGGATGAATCTAAGAGAAATCGGAAAGAGGATAGGTGGAGGTATCAGTGGAGGGTCCCTTACAGCTTTGGAAGGAGTCTAGGGTTCAAAAGTGAGAGGGTGAAGTGAGACGAGGAGGAAAAGACTCAAGTTTAAAAACTAGGTTTCCGACCATGAGTCGACTCCAGGTTTTCATGAGTCGACTCCAGCAGAAGTCAATCATGAGTCAATCATGAGTCGACTCCAAGTTAAGTAGTGTGGAATTTTGATTTTTCATAAAAAAAGAATAGGTACATCTAATTGAGCAATAGTTAAGAATTGGTCTGATAAATCAATAGTTTTATGAAATATGAGATCTTTATGAAAATTTAGAGAGAAGACATGATTTTAAATCAATCAACAAATTCACTAGATAGAATCCTTAGAGAGCAATAAAGTGATATCTGAGTCATATGGGAGCTATTAGATCAAGAGAATCCAATTTTGGCCTTAATCTAAGTGATAGCACATTCTTAATTCTCTTCTAATTATGCTAAATCTCTCTTCATTAAGGGATTTAATGAAGATATCTATTAATTTCTTATCTATACTAACAAACTCAAGAATCATATCATTATTTTGTACATGATCTCTTATGAAATGATGTCTTATTTCAATGTGTTTGGATCTTGAGTGTTGAATTAAATTTTTAGTTAAATTGATTGCACTAGTATTATCACATCTTATTGAAATTTTATTAAGTTTTATACCAAAATTCTCAAGTTATTATTTTATCTATAAAATTTGAGCACAACAACTTCCAGCAGCAACATATTTAGCTTTAGCTGTAGATAATGCTACTGAGTATTTTTTTTTACTAAACCATAAAATTAAATTAACTCCTAAAAATTGATAAGTGCCACTAGTACTTTTTCTATCTAATTTACATCCAGTAAAATCCGAATCAGTATATCCAATTAATTCTAAAGATAATAATTTATCATACTAAAGTCCGGTATTAAGCATTCCAAATAAATATTTAAATATTCTTTTAACAGCTAAAGCATGAGATTATCTAGAATTAGATTGATATCTAGCATACATATAAATACTAAACATAATGTTTGGTCTGCTTGCAGTAAGATAGAGCAATAATCCTATCATACATCTATATAATTTAGTATCAACTTTTTTATCCTTTTCATCCTTATCAAGCTTGCAAGAGGAGCTCATAGGTGTACCAATTGATTTTGAGTTCTCCAATTCAAATTTTTTTCAAAAATTTTCTTGTGTATTTTGTTTGGTTGATGAAGATGTCCTCTTCATTTTGCTTAATCTGGAGTTCGAGAAAGAAGTTTAGTTCATCCATCATGCTCATCTCGAATTCTTCCTATATAAGCTTGGCGAACTTTTGGCAAAGACTTTCATTAGTAATACCAAAAATAATATCAGCTATATAAATTTTTACTATCAATAAGTCTTTATTTCTCTTCTTTAGAAATAAAATTTTATCAATGTTTTCTCTAGAGAATTCATTATCAATTAAAAATTTACTTAGTCTTTCATACCATACTCTAGGAACTTGTTTTAAACTATAGAGTGTCTTATGTAATTTGTAAACATGATTAAGATATTCATGACTTTTAAATCTGGATGGTTATTCTACATATACTTTTTTAGTATGTATCCATTTAAAAATGCACTCTTAACATCTATTTGGTATAATTTAAAATTTATAAAGCATGCAAATGCAAGTAGTAACCTAATTGCTTCTAATATAGCTACTGGAGCAAAAATTTCATCAAAATCAATACATTCTTATTGATTATACCCTTTAGCCACTAATCTAGCTTTATTTCTAGTAATTATTCTATTTTTATCTAGTTTATTCTAAATACCAATTTGGTTTTAATTACTAGATGGTTACTTGGTCTATCAACTAGGCTCCAAACTCTATTTTTTTCAAATTGATGTAATTCTTCATGTATTGTATTTATCCAGTTTGGATCATTTTCAGCTTTTTCTATAGTTTTAGGTTCAATTTGAGATATAAATACTAGATAGTTATTAGTATTTCTCAAAGATGCACGAGTTCTTACCCCTTGTGATGAATCACAAATAATTTGATCTTTGGGGTGAGCAAGGGCATACCTCCATTCTTTTGGTAGACTTTGAGTTTGAGTATCATCAGGATTTTTATCTTTAGATTCAGCTTCCTTCTCTTCTTTGCTATCTTGAGTGGTTGATTTTTTTAGTATATTTTTTTTCATTTTTTTTCTTAATTATTCTTGCATCATCATTAGCTATATCCTCTTTTCTAGAAGGTAAGTTATTAGTTTTATCAAATACCATATATATAGACTCTTCAATAACTAATGTACGTTTGTTAAAGACTCTATATACTTTACTAGAAGTGGAATATCCTAAGAAAATCCCTTCATCAGATTTAGCATCAAATTTGCCCAAGTTATCTTTACCATTATTTAGAACAAAGCATTTGCAATCAAAAATATAAAAGTGGCTAATATTTAGTTTTCTATTTTTCTATAGTTCTTAAAGGGTTTTCTTTAATATCGATCTTATTAATGCTCTATTTAGAACATAGCATGCTGTATTGATAGCTTCAGCCCAAAAATATCTTGAAAAATGGCTTTTACACAACATGGTTCGGGCCATTTTCTCTAAAATTCTATTTTTCTTTCAACTATCCCATTTTATTAAGATATTCTAGGAGCAGAGAAATTATGTTCAATCTCCATTTTATTACAAAAGTTTTAAAATATTGATTTTCAAACTTCGTTCCATGATCATTTCTAATACAAATAATAGAGAGGTTCTTTTCATTTAAAACTTTCTTGAAAAACTTAGTAAATACAGTAAATGCTTCATCATTTTGTACTAAAAATAGAACCCAAGTAAATCTCAAAAAATTATCTACAATTATAAGTTCATATTTTTTACCACCTAGGCTTGTGGTCCTAGGTGGTCCAAATACATTCATGTGAAGTAGTTCAAAGGGTCTAGAAGTTGAAATAATATTTTTTGATTTGAAGAAACTTCTAGTTTATTTTTCTAATTGACATGCAACATATATTTTATTTTTCTCAAAATTAAGTTTTGACAAATCTTTTATAAGATCCTTTTTGATTAGTTTAGAAATCAAATTCATGTCAGCATGTCCTAGTCTACGATGCCATAACCTACTATTTTCATTGGTCTTATCATTCATTGCAACTAAACATTGGCTTCTTTTGGTAGAAGAGTCATCTAAATCTACTAAATATATATTTTTCATGTCTATGTCCAATAAGAGCTATGCTATTATCAATAGGACTAGTGACAATGCACATGAATGATTCAAAAATAACTTTAAATTCTTTATCACAAAGTTAACTAATACTCAATAAATTATGCTTTAATCCATCTGCTAATAGTATATTATCTATAAATATAGGAGTGATACATATTTTACCACTTTTGATGATGTATCCTTTGTTATTATTGCCAAAGGTCACTATTCCTCCTTCTTTAGCTTCAAGGATGATGAAATATTCCTTTTTCACCCATCATGTGCCTTAAGCAGCCACTATCTAGATGCCATTTTCTTTTCTTTCTATCGGCTGCAAAATACATCTGCAATCAAAAATCAAGTAGGGGTTTTAGGTACTCAAGTCATCTTGGATCCTTTAAGATTAGTAACCATGGTTTCTTTGGGAACCCATACCTTTTTAATGTTTAGACTGTTTTTTATTTTTTTAAAATTGCAATCATAGGATTTATGTTCAGTTTTTTCACAACAAAAATAGATTGATTTTTGTGAAGTCAAAGATGGATCGTTTATAAAAAAAATTTTAGAAATTTTTTTTTTTTGAGTTCTAAAATCAGTTCTTACTTTATCAAAAATAGTTTTTTGATTATTAATTAATAATTATAGTTTTTCAGAGCTTAATATAAACTTATCAACTATGGATTTATATTTTTCAAGTTTTTTCTTTAAATTTTGATTTTCTATAGAAATAATATCTTTTTCTCTTAATATTTTCTCTCTTTTTTTTATTAGATTTTTATTGATTGATTTTAGATTTTTATTTTTCAAGGTTAACTTTTTCAGATCATCATATAATGCATAAAATGCTTCTTGCAACTCATCAAATAAAAATTCTGATTGAGTATTAAGTGTTACCTCATTCTCTTGAGCCATGAGACATAAATTGACTATTTTTTGTTTCTCTTCATCTAAACTTGAATCTATATTATCATTTTATGTTACCATCATTACTTCTTTATTTTCTTAGAGGATTTCTTCAATAGGGGACAGTCTATCTTGAAATGATCCAATTTCTTGCATTCAAAACATGTAGGCTGCTCTTTATCTTGGTCTTTCTCTCGATCTTTACTAGCTTCACTTTTGGAAAAGGATCTTCTCTTGAAGTTTGGTTTTTTCTTTCTTATGAACTTTCTAAATTTTCTGGTTAGAAGAGCCATCTCTACATCATCATCTCCTTCCTCGGAATCTTTACTTTCTTCATCTTCTTCCTTTGCTACTGATTTGAGGACCACAGTCTTCCTTTTCTTAACTTTATCTTTCAAGTTTTGCTTCATAGTTAACTCATGTGTCATAAGAGAATTAAGAAACTCTTCAAAAGATAAGGTGTTGAGATCCTTAGCTTCTTGTATAGCCGTCACCTTCGTCTTCCAAGTTCGAAAAGAAAACCTAAGAATTTTTCTTACAAGTTCACTGTTAGTATATAATTTTTTGAAGCTTTTAGGTCCATTTATAATATCAGTAAATCATATAAATATTTTGGTAATTCTTTCATTTGATTTTATTTTAAAAAGTTCATACTTATGTACTAGCATATTTGTTTTGGATTTCTTTACTTGATTGGTATCCTTATGGATAACCTCAAGTCTATCTCATATTTCTTTGATTGAAATACAAATAAAAATTTGATTAAATTCATTGGCATCAAGTGAACAATAAAGCACATTCATTGCTTTAGCGTTCAATTATGCCAACTTCTTATCATTTTCATCCCAATCTCTTTCGAGTTTAAGAATTATGTTACCTTTAATGCTAATTATGGGTGTATGTGGTCATTGGTTATGATACTCCATAGGTCATAATCTAGTGCTTAAATGAATATACGCATGCATGCCTTCTAATATGTGTAGTTAGAACCATTAAATAATGAAGGCCTATTTGTGGACTATCCTTCCATTAGAGAGACATTTAATTAGGTTGCCATCTTAATCGATTATTCTAAATTAAATGAACAACAAACAATATAAGAGCACCTGCTCTGATACCACTTATTACCTAGAAGAACAACCCAAGAGGAGGGGTGAATTGGATTTTTCAAAAAATTTTGGATTGCTAAGTATATGTGCAGAACTTAAATAGGTTGGCAAAGGATTGTATTCAATTTACATTACCGTGATAGACCACCAAGCATCATAGAACCTAGATATCTCAAGCATGCCTCATCAATTTGGAAAAGCGCCATCAAAGTTTCAAGCATCTTTGCTCAATGCTGTAAGTTTTGACTTGGTAATGGTAGAATGATCTCATTTTGTTCTGATCATTAGTTGGGAGAGGGAGTCCTGTTGCCCAGAAGAACAACCCAAGAGAAAGGATAAATTGGATTTTTCAAAAATTTTTGGATTGCTAAGTGTATGTGTAGAATTTAAATAAAGATATGCTGAAAATGTAGTAATTTAGATATGCAAAAAATAAAAGTAACTAAAAAAAAGTCATACACATAAAAGCTCAAGATTTTTATAGTAGTTCGATGTCAAATCCAATACTTACGTTCACTCCTCAAACACTCCACTTGAGAATTTTACTATAATCTCCAAGATTACAGCAAAATTATTTTTACCGACTCATAATCTAAACCAGTTAGTTTTGCGGGCTAACCAACTAAAACCTAATTCCAAGCCACTCCTAGACTTGTGCAAATTCAATTCAAGGCTTGAATGAGCCTATCCCCCAAGTTTCAGTCCTTTGAAACTTAAAATACAAAGATTTCAAAATGCAGAAATTTAAAACAAAAGCAAACTTCTTTTGAAGAGAAGATTTAAGGCTTTGATACACAAGATGAGTTGTTGGAGGGCTTTAACAATGAATGCTTCCTTCCTTAACTTAAGAATGCCTTAATTGCATAGCTGATTGAGTGGTTGAACAGCAATGAAGGCTCTTTTAGGCTCACTATTTAGATTGCACGTAGATTTTTAAAAGTTACTAATGTTTTTTACTTTTTTGCTTTTATATCTTAAGTTTCCAAGCCTTAATCTGAGCTTAGAAGTCTTCTAATCCAAGTTAGAAAGTTCAAAAATGGGTTTGTAGCCATTGGAATGCCAGAAAAAGTTATTTAGAGCATCCAAAATGAAATCTGGACAGTTCTGAAAACTAGTCGTTAAGGCTATTAGAAGCTCGAGAGTCGACTCTCCAAAGCCTTGAGTCGACTCCAACTGCAGAGTGAAAAATTCTGACTCTTTATATTTCTATCCCGTGCTAGTTCTACGTGTCGGAGCCGACTCCTGGACTTTGTAAGTCGACTCTAATTACAGGATGAAAAATTCAGCATTCTGTTCTTAGACTGGTACATTTTCTGAGATATGAGTCGACTCCTACTTTTCTTAAGTTGACTCCTCCATGAGTCAACTCCTGGTCGACTCCTGTGATAGAGTTCTTATTAAAGTCTTCTATTTTGAGTCTGGTGTCTGTCTGAGCCCATGAGTCGGCTCCTACCAATCTGAAGTTGACTCCCAATCTATGCCAAATGCTGAAATCATGCCAAATTTATCTTTAAACTTTCTTTGAGTTGGTTCATGACTCAATACTCTTTAAGAATGTTTGGCTTGATCTTTTTTTGCTCCTCTTTCTTGGTTCTTTCAATCAAACATGGAGCATCATTGAAATGGATTCTTGTCTGCTTGAACTTTGTCTTAAATATTTCAATCAAATTGTTAGTACCAAAAATCGACTCAAATATTTTGTTACTCATCAAAATCATACCTAAGATCAACAAGTCCTCGAAGAAATCTTTGTAGACCTCTTTCTGCTGTCCTCGAAACCAGAAATAACAGTGGTAGAATTTTATAGCTCACCAAATGCAAGATCATATTTCAAAAATGTGTTATTTGGCAATAGTGAATCTATAGAAAGAGCGGCTAACAACCATGGTTAGGTGGAATGGAAGTGGGACACAAAAGGAGTCTTCATGGTTAAAAACTGCTATAATGTCCTATCCCATGGGAGAGTGATATCCTTCCGATTCCCACAAAGATAAAAGTTTTCAATTAGCTCTTATATCACAACATAATTCTCACAGCTAAGAACTTGTTGAAGCGAAACATTCATGCTCCGCTTCACTACACACTCTAAGGCAGGCGTGAGGAAACAGCAAGCTACCTCTTTGTCATTTATGAATTTTTCTTTTACACTTTGGAAAAGAATAGCAGGCAAGCTCAATTTTGAATTTCAACGGCATATAGTTTGACAGCTCTTAGAAGATCAACAACGCTACATCTCTAAAGTTAGAGAGCCTGGGACACGGATATGTTGCATCTCATGGAAAGAAACGTAATCTACAGGCATTTTGTATCAACATTAGAGCAACATATAGACCCTCAATTACAATGGAAAGGTGAAGCAAGAACTAATTATAGCTTTAAAACGTTAACTAAATCTTCCCTTCTGAAGCTAAGTAAATATCTTGTTTTGTTATTTTTATCCACCTTGGAGTGCTCTTACAGCACCCCCGATGTAGTTTCCTACGAGCTCCCACATCCCACTTCGTACCCATATCGAGTGTTAGTTGATTGTCGTACCCAAAAGGTGGCTCAACCTTCAACTCAAACTCACCTACTATAAATAATTACTGCTAATAATTTTTTTCGGGTGAATCTCCCTCCTATTTACATAATTAAAAAATAAATAAAAAAAAAATCATACCAAAGGTCTCATGATAAATTAAAGCCTAAGCTGGTTTTAATTGGTTTAAGACCCCCTTCCCCCATCCCTACCATTGTATGATCTATTGTTGTATTATAGAATAGCATGGTTTGGTAGGGCAAATTTGCCTGATTTTAATAAAAATTGCTTAGCATCCAACAATATTCAGTTATTCTTGATCAGCATCCAAACTATCAAGGAGGATAATTGTAATTTACCCAAAAAAAGAAAGGATGATAACCACAATCATTATATGAGGTTACCTCTTATTTTCTAAATAGGGAATAAGGTTTACGTACAAAACTCGATATAAACCGAAACTTAAGGTTTAACTTTTCCATGCCCCTCGGACAAAGAATATATGATATTTGGTACAAAAGAACAAGTTGGCATCCTCCTCTCTCTGATTACTGTTCAATGGCAATTTATGACTTGACTCATGGACCAAACCTGCTTTAAGTAGGTTCGACTTTGGCATGAATGGGTTTAGGCAACAATGCTCCTTTCTTTCTTCTCCTTAAGATTGAGAGCAAGCCAATGGATTTGGCTGGATACACACATGAGCATGCTTTCGATGCCTCAATCAAGATAAGGATAAATGGCAGTTGGTCCTACTCTCTTAATCTTCAAAACTTTCACTACTAGGGTGGTGCCACTCTTTTGGAAAAGAGAGCAGTGACTAGGACTCATGAGCTACAGACTATGAACTAAAAATTAAAAATGCTAAGAATAAATTAAAAGATAAATTAATAAAAAGAGCTAGTAATTAATTGAATTGGTTGCTAAAGGGGCCCTTCTCAAGATTACAATTTCATATTTGTATGCATTCTTCTTAAATTTTGAATAATTATCTTTTTCAAATACCAGCATTTGTTCGTACTAGAAACCGCCACCTCATCCACTCTTGGTTAATAGTTGTTATAGTTGATTTTATTGATATCTCCACTTTTCATATTCAGCTTTTTAGCAATCGCTTTCGTTTCCTTCATCTTGCTTTAGAAGTTTTATTCATTAACGTAAGACTTTAATCACAAGTTACCCTCTCTGATAAGCCATACTTATAATCAACCTATACCTACTATATGTGGAACTCGATTTGAGCCTCAAGTAATTACTTGTCTTATTTCGACTAATCCCTTTTAGTTACAACCTTATCTATCTTGTTTAGTACCATTGAGGACTGGATTGGTCCACTAGCATCAGACCCTAAATATATCACCATCATAACTTATCCCTTTTAGCCTATTTGCCATTACCAAGACCAATTTCTCATCATTATCCTTTGCCTTGTAGCCATCATCTAACCAGTTTTTAAGCTACAATTATGAATTGGGATGTAGTGTAAAGAATAGGTCGACCCACATAAAAGTCCTAAACACATTTATTAAACACAGCGGGTTTGGGTATAGACCTTTGACCCATTTAATTTGTTATAATCTATTTAAAATTAGGTTAAGTCATGACTAATTGGACACATTTAAGATTCATTTAACAAATTTAAAACCTACCTATCACGTTTGACTCGAGTAGCATAATTAGCTTAAACCTATTTAACCCTTTAAAATTCATTTAACCTATTTAATCTAATTTAAACCATCCAATAAATAAGTTATACGGATTAGATTAGATTATCTATTTAATAAAAAATTAGGATTCGAATTCAAATCTTTTAATGTATTTAATGAGTATATTGGATTTGAGTTGATAAATATTTTTTTTGGTAAGAAGGAAGAAATACTACTTAAGAGAAATGTTACACGCATGATAAGCGCAGTAACGAAGGAACAAAAAATAACCTGCTTCACGCCTCACCGCTACTAGAAGAAGTACAGAACCTATAAACTGTAAAGACCAAAAACTCAACACAATCCATGAAAGTATCTTATAACCAAAAATCCTATTCATAGAGTAGTAAAGCTTCTTCCAAAAATCTGAAGAGAAGAAGGCCATCACTATTGGTATACAAAATCAGCAGGAACCTGGCACCCTTGGATTATCCACAAGAATCTAAAGAGAAGAAAGCCTCGATTGCGGATGAAAGGTAGAGGTCTATGTACACAAGGGTTTCACAATGAAAGAGAAGAGAAAAGGTCCAAAACAATCCACAGATCTTTGCATCCGATGACCATATTGAATATACAACAAGCAAGATAAGAATAAAAATAATATATGACTCATATTCATCTCAAGCTTCCTTGCAGCCCAACCTGATTCATAACTTCTCTGAGTTGTATGGTGGTTTTAGCCTCTTTCCGTAGCTCTTGGTCTAGCTGAATGTAACTTCTGAATTTTTCATTCTTGGAGAAATATTGCTTGCGCCAAGAAGCTGAAAAGAAGTAGGCCATTGCTATTGGTAAGGCAAGATTAATAAGAAATTAGCATCCTTCGTTTAGATCCACATAATGGCAGCTAAATAGATGAAATGGCCTTAATAGCTAACTGGGGTGAAATCCTTGAATATGAGATTGGCACAGGAAATGGCACAAAATTGCTACAATACCATAATGTAATAAAGTGAGCTTACTTCCATGATAATGATAAATAGTTTGATAGTGGCAGAAGCACAACTGAAAACCAGCAAATAAGAAACCTTTCCCATCAGTCACATATAGGGGTGATGCATCATTTGGGATATTTAAAGTATAGCAACAACAATCCTGAGATGTATGAGATAAATAGAAGGTTAGCCGAATCCCATCAATATTCACTTCCATTGAAACATCATTTGGGATAAAATAAAACCGGCAGTAAGGACAATATAACCAGCAAAATCCATGGCAGCTATGCCCAATTTGCCATACATGTAGTTCAAGAAAAAGCACTGCTTTTAGAGTGACACAGTTATAATGATCAAAAGCCCGACAAATAGTGAAATTTTGGGATAAAATCCAACTCCCATCAGAAAAATAGACATGAAAAACATTATATAGGAAGAAAATACAATGCCCATCAAGATTCCAAAGTATAAAAAAATAGTAAATTAAGATGCAAATCCCCTCAGTTTTGACATCATTTGGGATATTAAATGCAGCCAAATCAACAGCCATGATAATCATACTAAAGATAAGGTGATGGTCAGCCGAACTTAATGAAAAGCATATGCAATGAGGAGCACAGAGATATGTAGACAAATAACCTGAGCACCATTGTCCAAGATAATGAGGTGTGAAGTGAAACATATGTTGACCTTCTACTTAGCAAAGTACCAAAAAGAGTAGCATCTTGATGAGATGCTGCTGCATCTCCGAGATTATTATTTTCAACACCAACTCTATGATATAGGAGCACATCAAGGTGAACAATTCCAACCCTTTGGTCCTTGTTAGCCACAAAGGACTTTGCAGACTTGCACATATTTCTAGAAAATTTTGTTGGTATGAAAATACTATCAGCCTGAAACATGGCCATTTGATTTATGCCTTTATAAACGGGACACCTGCACTATATATCCACCAGTAGAATCCAAGCAAAAGTTGAGTCATTTGAATTTCCTTGCACCCAATCTATATCACTTTCAAGTGCGCAATTAGCCATGTGATTGGTAGCCTGATTTGCTTCACGAAACACATGCGAAACATGAATAATTCTTTCAGTTTCTTTCCATTTCCAAATGTCCCCGAGTATAGGTAGTTCTTGTATTGCATTAATATGATGTCCAGAAATCCATCATATTACTGTAGTTGAATCCCCTTCTAACCAAATATTTTGAGCCTGAATTTCATTTATGGTTATTTGAGCACCCCATCAGGCTACGGTTAATTCAGCATAAGGGACCGAGGTTAAAAGAAGCTTCCTACCACCAGCACGCAATACCTTCCCTTCATGATTTCGAATAACAAAACCTGCTGCTGCCTTATCTTTGGATACAGCTGCATCAAAATTGACCTTCACCATTCCTAATGGTGGAGTCAGCCATGATACCAATGGATACGTTAATGGAAGGTAATTCCTCTATTGATCACTGACCCAGTATCTGAACGAAATTTGTGAAGGATCCTAATTTAACAAACACAGAAAAGAAGTATGATAGGAAGAGGCTTTCCTTGCAATGTGACTTGGAGATAATTTTCCCTTCCGAATAGCTGATCATTGCGTGCTCCCCGGTTCCCATGGTAACCAAAGAATGTAAGCAATTGTTATTTTGTTCACATCTTCCCCTGCAGCCTTAGACATGAGTTCTAATTAAAAGACGTAAATATGAATTGAATTTAATTTGGAGCCCCCGATCTCCTCACATTGCTGCCAATCATCCTTCGCAAAAGAACGTACAAAGAAAACATGATTGCAATCCTCTTCATCTGTTAAACATAGATTATAGTAAGCTTCAACAGTAGGAATAATACATTTGCTCACCAACAATACTTTAGAAGGTAGCTTCCACCAAAAAATTTTAACTTGATTGGGGACTTTCAATTTCCAGATCCATCCGAAATCCATGTCAGAATGTAAGTGCCATGCATCCTTAAGCAGAAGGTTCCCATCTTTAACACAGACCTATTTCCTTTTAGTATGCCCCACACATCAACTGATCCAACCATGGTACTTGAGCAACGGGCAAGCTCAATATTTGATGCATCATATCAATCGAGAAGTCTTGAGCAATCTTTTCAATGTCCCACTCTTTATTCATGTTAATATATCCAGCACCTTCTTATCATCCATGATGCTCTGGATATTAACATAAGTAGCCACCAACGAATAGGAATGAAGGAAACTCAAGGATCATTCATAATATTAATAGCATTCCCTGGCCCTACCACCCACTGAAATTGATAGCTTGCCTTGGGTTCACAAGAGCAGATTCTCTCCCAAATAGTTGAGCAATTTCATGGCTTTTTATAGTCTATCCAGCTGCAAGAAAAATGATATTTAGCTTGAACGACCTGAGCCCATAATGAGTTTGGTTGAAGAATCACCTGTGCAATTAATTTGCAAAGAAAAGATTGCCCCCTATGAGTCATATATGAAAAACCAAGCCCCCCATCTTGTTTAGGTTTGCAAATAGTATTCCATGAAACTAAATGCAGTCCTTTACTATAAAAATTTGAAACTCCTTCTCAAGCTTTCTGATAATTGCAGTGGGCACATGCATGCAAGATAGGTAATGAATAGGTATTGATGCAAGCACCGAATTAATAAAAGTTGCTCTACCAGCAAAAGATAAGATCTTCCACTTCCAGCTAGCCATTTTTGAGGCAATCTTCTCCGGCATAAATTTGAAATGAAAAAATTAATCCTCAAGTTTTTAAGGTGGAATACGAATAATCCCTACCGTCCACTTAAGCAGTCCGCTGTCTATAAAATGACAGAACTGCCCTTGGTTAGGCAGCGGCCGTGGGGGCGCGCAGCGGCACCAGGAGGGAGGCGGTCGAGGGCGCGCGGAGGGGGGGAGCACGACCGGGGGGCGGTGCCGGAGGCACGACGAGCAGAGCGTCGCCGGGGGAGGAGAGGCGAGGGGCCGGGGAGGGGAGCGCGGAGCAGCGGCGCCGGCGGGAGGGGGAGGGCGTTGGGACGGGGTTGGGGACACGCGGAGGGGAGGGGAGCGTGGCCGGGGGGCGGTGCCGGACGTGCGACGGACAGGGGGCCGCGGGGGGAAAGAAGGCGGGGGACCGCGGGGGAGGGAGTGCGGAGCAGCGGTGCCGGCGGGGGGCGGAGGGTAGCGCGGAGCAAAGGTGCCGGGGGTGGGGGTGGCGTGCGGGGGAAGGAGAGGAAAGGGCAAAACAAAAGGAAAAAAAGAAAAAATAAAGTAAAAATAAAAATAAAAATAAAAATAATAAAAAGATAATAAAATATTAAAAAATAATATAATTTTTAAATTTTTTTCATAATAATAATAATAGTCTTTAAATCCTCAATTTTGATAAAAAAAATATAAAATAATAATAAAATAATAATAAATATTAAATAATAAAAATATATATATATTTATATAATAAAAATAATAAAAAAAATTATTAATAAGTATTAAATAATAATAATAACTAAAATAATAATAGCTATCGAATCATCAATTTTGATAATAAATAAATTTTATCATTAAAAAATTAAATAAATAATTTAATAAATTAAATAAATAATTAAAAAATTAAAATTGAATAACCAAATTAAGTAATTGCATAATTAAAGAACCATTTTATGTAATCTGAATATAAACCTTATAACTTAAGTACGAATCCATATAATTTAAATATAAATTAATATAATTAATTATCAAAATTACGTAATCAAATACTTTGAGCCATTACTCAAGTTCAAATCTGATTACGTAATTTTGATAATTAGTTATATAGATTTATATTCAAGTTATATAGATTTATACTTAAGTTATATGAGTTTATATTTAGGTTATACAATATGGTTATCTAATAAAGCAATCATTTGATTTATTTATTTATTTTAATTTTCACTATTTTATTTTATTTTTTTTAATAATAAAAATTATTTATTATCTAAATTAATGATTCGATGGCTATTATTATTATTATTAAAATTATTTTTTTAATTTTTTTATAATAATAATAGCAATAGCCATTGAATCATTAATTTTGATAATAAATATTTTTTATCATTAAAAATAAAATAAATAGTTTAAAAAATTAAATAAGTAGTTTAAAAAATTAAAATTGGGTAATCAAATCAAATAATTATAGAGAACCATCTTGTGTAACCTAAACATAAACTCATATAACTTGAGTACAAATCTATATAACCTGAATATAAACATGTATAACCAATTATCAAAATTACATAATCGGATCTAGACTTGAGTGACAGTTTAGGAGATTTGGTTATATAATTTTGATAATTAATTATATTGCTTTATATTTAAGTTACATGGATTTGTACTAGGGCTGGAAGTGGGCTCGGACCGGTCTGATATCCATCGAGCTGGGTTGGCCTTGGATTAGAATTTGGGCTCGGCCCGAAACTATTCAGATCGGACTCGGGCCAAAAAATAGAGCCCATTTTATTTTTGGATTGAGTTTGGGCCTATCTTTGACTCGGCCTGAGTCTAGCATGGGCCCGAGCTCGATTACAATCCAAACCCACCCACCCCCCTCTTCCACCCTCGCGAAACCCCCCTTCACCCTCAGGAACCCCCCTCCTCCCTCCCCACGAAACTCCCCTCCGCCCCCCTCCCTCGCAAACCCCCCCTCCACCCTCCCTCGATCCATTCCTCCCTCTCTCGTGAAACCCCACCTCCGCCCTCCCCTGATCCCCCAAAAACATCGCACCCCAGTGCCCTCCCCCCACGACTCCTCCGACACCCTCTGCCTTCGCACCACACCCCCACGGCCGTCGCCTGTAGCCATCGCACCCCAATGCCCCCCACAGGTTGTGGCCCTCCGGCCCCCTCCACCTTCGCACTGCACCCCCACAGCCGCCGTCGCACCCCAATGCCCTCCACGGGCCGTGGCTCCCTCGGCATCTCTCTGTCTTCACACTGCACCCACACGGCCGCCGTCGCACCCCAGCACCCCTCCGTAGGCCATGGCTCCCCCGGCACCCCTCCGCCCTCGCACCGCACCCCCACGGCTACCGCCCCTAGCCGTCACACCCAAACGCCCTCCTGTGAGCCGCGGCTCCTTCGGCACCCCTTCACCTTCGCACCGCACCCTGTAGCCATCGCCCGTAGATTGTCGCACCCCAGCACCGCGGCTGTGCCCCCCACCCGATCAATGAGGAGGCCTGGCCCAATCGGGTTTGGGCCGAACTTAAATCGAGCTCGAGCCCGAATTTTTTAGAAAATTTGGGCCTAAGCCCGACCCGAAGCTCGAAAAAAAATTCGGGCCGAGCTCGAGTAAGGGCAAAATCCAACTCAATTCGATCCACTTCCAGTCCTAATTTATACTCAAGTTATAAGGTTTATATTCAGGTTATACAAGATGATTCTTTGGTTATGCAATCATTTGATTTAGTTATCCAGTTTTAATTTTTTTAACTATTTATTTAATTTATTAAACTATTTATTTAATTTTTTAAATAATAATTTTTTTATTATCAAAATTAATGATTCAATGGCTATTATCATTATTAGTTATTATTATTATTTAATACTTATTGATAGTTTTTTTATTATTTTTGTTACATAGATATTTTTTTATTATTTAATACTTATTATTATTTTATTACTTTTATTTTTATTTTTTTTATATTTTTATTAAAATTAATGATGTTGTGACTATTATTATTATTATGAAAAAATCTAATTTTTTATTATTTATACTTATTATTATTTTTATTTTTTTAATTTTTTTTATCAAAATCGAGGATTTAATTGCTATTATTATTATTATTATTATGAAAAAAATTTAAAAAAACTATATTATTTTTTAATATTTATTATTTTTTTAATATTTTTATTTTTATTTTTATTTTTTTTTTTTTATTTATTATTTTTTCTTTATTCCTCTCTTCTCCTCCCCTCACACGCCGCAAACAACCCCCTATCCCCACCCACACCACCCTCGGCACTACTGCTCTGCGTTCCCCTCTACCCCCACCCGTTACATGTCCGGCATCGCCCTCGGCTGCACTCACCTCCCCTCCAGGCGGCCTCGATTGCCTCCCCTCACCACCTCCCACATGGAGCGATTGCTCCACCTCCTTTCCCCTGCAGCCTCCTGTCTGTCGCACGTCTAGCACTGCCCTTCGACCACGCTCCCCTCCTCTCCACGTTCTCTGACCCCGTGGCCCCCCCGACCGGCATCGCTGCTTCATGCTCTCCTCTCCCGCAGGCCTCCACCCCTCTCCCCTCGTGGTGCCCCGCCCATTGGGGCTCCGGCATAGCTTCTTGGCCCCCGGCCACGCTCCCCTCCCCTCCACGCGCCTCCAACCGCCTCCACATTCCTCACGGCCACCATAGCCGCTATCCAACTAAGAATAATGCTGTCATTTTATGGGCAGTGGATGGTTTAAATAGATGATAGGAATCTAAAAATAATTTCTTAACAACTTAAGGAGCTTGTATTTTACCTAAAAAAATTAATGACTAAAATTTTTTTTAAATTAATCAAAGAATTATTAGATAATTTTTTTTATTTAAAATTAATTATTCTAATGAAATTATCCACCATCGGCACCCCAAGATAGTTTCATATTTCTTTTTTTTTCTCCGATCATTAGAACATTGCAATCAATTGTTTAATAGTTGGATCAATACGAGGACCGGAAATAATATTTGCATAATTAACGGCTTGCCCTAAGGGTGTACAATGTTCGCATCCAAACACACAGCATCACCAACTTTACCTTTGGTGGGTTGGTCAATATTGATTGGATTCACATGAACTGCTACGTATCCGACCAGATCCGATCCATGGAACCTGATCCGATTGCACCCATAACAAAACGACAAAACCTCCTTGGTTCTTTTTCAGACCAGCAACGAAACATCCCATCTTCATTTTCTTTTCCGATCCGATTCGCCACCGTTCCGACTTCCGAGTGGTGAGAAATCTCCGTCGAATTGTCGGAATCGTTTGCGATGGGCTTCTTGGTGACGACCCTCATCTTCTTCTTGGCGGGCGTCGTCTCCTTCCTCTCCGTCCGCCTCTGCTGCAACGGCGGCCCCTCCATCAATCTGTACGTCTCTCTACTCCCTCCCGCTATCTCCTGTTTGTATTGGATTACGATTTCAGATGACGAAATCTGACGGAAACCGTCGAATATTATTTGGACTCCGTCGTATTGGTGTTTCGATCGCCGTAACCGGCGATCTGATTGGCTTTTGGAGATGGATCACCCTGACACGGTCTCATTTCCTTAACCTTGGAGAAAAACTCGTGGAAATTTTGTGGTTTAACATATGAATTTTGTATAATCTTTGATGTTTGTGGTTTTATGTTTTTGCATCTATGCACAAAAGATTTCAATTTCTCGATCTTATATACGTAGAGGATAAAGGAAAAAGAACTAAAACCAAAGGCATAGAATTCTGAATCATTAAGGGCCTGTTTGGTGTTTCTTTCGTTTTCTGTTTTTGTTTTCGAAATTCCAAGAAGAAAGCTTAACTGGACTGTTTTCTAAAATTGGTGGCAAAACCTCTAGACTGTAGAGCTTTAGGTAGCAAAAATTTATTGCTTTCAGGGAAAAAAAAAACTAACAGTAAAAGCAAGGAGTTGCAGAAGTTTTATGCAAATGCTATCTGCACCGTCAATCTCCATTTGATATTTTACTAAATTGTAGAAAAACAACAAATTCCAAATAGGCCCTAAGAAATCAAGAATTATTACCATATTTGTGTGCTACAAATTGATTCATTCGAAGTGTTTGATAAATTTGTTGTGATCAAATTAGCAGATGAGATTCCAATGCTAATTACAGTTCAACCTGGAAATCAGATCCCAATGAGCTTGCAGTTTACATTAGTTTCATTGATAAATGAAGTGCACCTGTTATAAGTCAAGATATTATGAAACATGCTTATATAAATTAGCAAACACTTGGTTCTCTTGGTGGAAACAAGGCTTCATGGACTGATACTAAATGTGTTAAGAAAAAACAGAGCAATGAAATGTGTAATAAATGATGCATCAGTGTTGGTTAAACTTAGGTTTACTGGGCAATAACAAAGTGTTATGGTGCATATATTGGTTTAAAGAACTGAGATCAGATATTGGTTAATATAGTGAGAAAACCAAGATCAATATGGAAACCTAAACCTCTAAGGCTGTTTCTAGTTGCAGGTTAAATGGTGGATAAACTTAAATTTATCTGGTTAACCAGCCAAATACCATCCAAAAAGTGGTGGATAAATTTATTTGCTTGAAGGCCCAAAAAGTTAGTTAACCTGGGTAAGTCTATTTGAGGAGAGAGGGTGAAAAATTAACAATCCAAAGCTCTCTCTTTCTACTACATTTTCTTAACAACTTTATCCCACTAACCATGGCAGCACCAACCAAACAACAAATAAGTTTATTCATTGCTTAGCTGGTTAGGGGGTGGATACCTATGATTAAATCTACTTAGGAGGTAGTTATCTATTGGCATCCAAATGAAGCCTAAATAATAGAGTTCCTAACAAAGAACAACGACAAAACAAATCATCATATAAAAGTAAGATGGTGAAATTGCTTACAGAAAGAACTGGGGGTGTAAATGAGCTGAAGACAAGCAAGCCAAGCTTAGCTTTAGCTCGACATTTTTTATAATTGAATTGAGCTTGAGACGCCTCATTTAAATTCTGAGGCGAACTTGAGTTGCTCACGAATAGCTCGTTTAAAAGATATAGTGAGAACTTAAGATCTTTCAAGGCTTTCATTTATATAGTTTGGACTATTTTTTCAATTGTATTTTAATACTATAATTAAAATATATTCCACTATTCAAAAACTATTAATTTATAATAAATAAATATAAAATACTTTTAGTACAATAATAATAATAATTCTATAATATATATAATGTTTATATATTCATATTTTGAGCTAAATAAAGTTGACCTCGAGTGAGCTATGCATGGCTCTAGCTTGGCTCACTTGCTAACTGAGTGAGATGAAGTCAAGCCAAATTTTGAGTTGAACACAAGCTGGCTTCCAAACAGCTTGCTCATTTACCAGCCCTAGAAAGAACTAGGGAAAAAAAATAACCATAAAAGATGCACAATATAGAGTGGTAGTCAATATGGATAGAATAATATAATGTAAAACAAAGCAAAATAGAGGGGGGAGGGGGATGTATAAGGAGGATAGGTGCATACCCATAGGCTTTGTAATACATGTATGGCTCTTTATCCTTCTATATGAATATTAAGGACAACATGCCTCCGACAAAAAATATTGACATAAATCTCAAGAAGCCCATCAGGAGGTCCTCTCTGATCAGCTTCTACCAAAGTTCTCGATGAAGTTAGCTATACTGATTTCCCATAAAGGCATTATAAGGGTTTGTGAGGTAGGGGGAGATGTGTGAGAGATATGCAAGAGTCCATCTGTCATTGAGAGAGTTTGAATATGTAGAGGATTGCCAGAAGAGTGTATAAATTGGAATACCATATGAGGTAGTTGTACAACAGGAAACTCATGCTGACTGAGTATAGATTCACTGTTGAGGGCCAATGAAGAATAGATTTGTTAATGGTTTGATTATTTGATATAAACAGAGGGTTGGTATCAGATGAAGTCAAGCTTTACCTGAGGCTGAATGTAAACATCGATTCTTTAGAAAAATCTATGATGGAATTGCAACAGAGCAGGTACAGAGAGTAAAGTGTGATGCTGCTTCATGGTTGGTTTTCTTCTCTCATGATTTCTGTTGATTCCTTGGCCCTGGACTTTCCTAGCTATAATATATATAAAATGCTAAACATTTTGTATTTGGCATGTCTTTTCAGATCTGTCCTTTTGAAAAAAAATCTGTAAAGAAATATTTTTGTATGAGAATATGATGGTTATTCTTAGCCCCAAAATCAGTATCCCATCTGCTGATGTTTTAGAATTAGACATCATATCAAGTTGTTCTGTGTAACAAGCTGAAACATCCTCATTTTCAGTTGTAAACTAGGAAAAGTGGATATATCTGTGACCTGGTAAAGCTTTCATTTTTCATCATGTCTTTTCATAACAAACCTAAAAATATAAAAGAAATATTATCACATAAGACTGTTGGTTATTCTTACCTTCAAAACTGTATCACATCACGAACAAAATGAAACTTTAACACTTTCAATCTTAAACTAAGAAAACTAATTGTTCTTCAACATGTGCATAACCCATCTTTCCTATTTTGGTATTTTATATTAAACATGTCAGGACGAACTTATTGCTGCATCGGTTTTCTGATGGTGCAGCTTCTGCTGACCCTCTTTGGATACTTGTTTCCTTTTTTTTTTTTTGGCCATATTCTATTAACTTCTGTGGTTCACTCATCAACAACCAAGGGGAGGATTTCTTGTAACATATCATACTACAGATTCCAAGCCTATATGATTTGGTGGCCTGTAGTAGCTAAATAGCTATAAGTAGCTCTCAAGTGATTTTAAGGCAATTTGTTGTTTCCTGGGAAAACTAAAAGGAACTTCATGAAGGCTATGGGTAGTCTGCCTCTTGATGCCATTGTACCATTGACATATTAGGATTGAAATGTGCGGAGCACTCAATCCACTGAAATATGGACATAGTGCATGCATGTGAAATCTGGTCTAGTCTGACCTTGTCTAATATCCCCCTCATACTCATTCCTAATCAGCAATCGGTCATCGAGTGCTTGGTAGGTAGTTTGTTTGTGGCAATGATTTTAAGAGGTCCACCAGCAACTCAGTAGACTGGATGCAAGTGACATGACCATGGTAGACATGTTGGATAAAGTGGCAGTCTACTCATCAAAAACAGTTTGAGAACAGTGTAAAAGCTTGTATCATGACAGCGAGAGTTGTATATGCAACATGAACATTTAAGAGAAGGTGATGAGGCCAGATGAGCTCTTGTAGAAATTTAACCATGATGCGTTGTTATTACTTTTGGTAATTGAGCAAGATGACACATTGTGCTTTCAGTTCTGCAAGATGGGGGAATATCTCAAGAAGACAAAGATCATTGAGCCTCATGTGTTGAATTATTTGGTGCATAGCCATATTGTTATTATTTGAGGCCCCAATCTAGCCTTTGCATAAAAGCGAAGGACAAGGGGAAGTAATTTGTAATTCCATAAAGGTGCCGAACAATGTGTAAGAAAACCAATTAGTTCATGCCTGAATGGTTTGGGGACCACCAACAAACTTGCTCAACACTATCATCACAAGCACAAGGTCATGGTCAGTTGAACAACCCACTTGCAGGTTGACAATGCTGAGTTGGATTTGGACATATATTGCCATTAATGTGCCAAAACGTCATTGTTTCATTGGTGTACTAGCATTATGGCTGTCTATTATAGAATGGTTGATTAGAGATGAGTTATATTTCTGTTATGAGAACAAGTGTCTCTGAAAAAGAAAGGCAATCTCACCAAAGAGTAGCTGAGGATCAAGAGGAATCACATCTCAAACTCATTTTGGGAACCGACTAATATGTATGTTGTTTAAATCTCTATTTTCTCAATAGATGTATGATGGATATGCAGGATGTTGTGGTCAAGGATATGCCTAACTCAGTTGGATGGGTCGATCTCCGCTCTCGCATATGTGAGATATTGTCTGCTTTGGCCTGCGGCCTGTAGTCCGAAGGCTGTATGGGCTGTTTGGACCTAACAATTTTTTTCTTTAAAAGGTGCTTCACGGGGAAGAGAAGGTTCCATTCCATATAAGCCATACTCCTCCTTAACTCACAACTAATGTGGGACTAAAGCAACACTCCTCCCATAATAGTAGCCCCCCCCCCCAATCAAGGGGAGGTATGTGTGGGGCAGGAGGCAAAGGTTCAGACCCTTTCTCTAGTGCCAAATATTGCGGTCAAGAGTACTTCTGGCTAGGATGGATTGGTCGGTCTCCTCTCCCGCGTATGTGAGGTGTTGTCCGCTTTAGCCTACGACTTGCAGCCTCGAAATTGTCTGGGCCATTTTAGACCTCACGATTTTGCCCTTTAAAAGATGCCTCATAGGAAAAGTATGGTCCATTTCTATATAAGCAAGAGTCCCACTTGACTCACAACCCGTGTGGGACTAATGATATCTTCTCTTTTACACCACAACATATCCCCCCAGTCAAGGGGAGTCTATGTATGGACAGGAGGTGCGCTTCCTTATTTTTACCATAGACTGTATACGAACAGGAGCCCCATAGTTGTAGGGGTAGTCCCCTACCTGTCATGCTACTGTCGCAGCTAAAGGCTCATGTCTCGGCACATGATGTATTGTCCACTCTAGTCCATGGATCTCACGATTTTGTCCTTCAAAAAGCACCTCATATGAGAAGGATGGTCCATTTCTATTCAAGCCAGAGTCCTCCTTAACTTACAATTAATATGGAACTAATGATGCCTCCCTTTTGCACCTCCTTCTAGCGCCAAATGTTGTGGTCAAGGGTACTCCTGACTCAGATGGATGGGTCGGTCTCCATTCCCGCGTACGCGAGGTATTGTTCGCTTTGGCCTGTGGCCTACAGTCTAGGGGCTGTATGGATTGTTTTGGACCTCACGGTTCATGGAGAAGAGAAGATTCCATTTCTTATAAATCATATTTTTTCTTGACTCACAACCAATGTGGAACTAAAGCTACACTCCTCCCATAATAGTAGCCTCTCTAGTCAAGGTGCAGGCCCTCCTTTTAGCACCAAATATTGTGGTCAATGGTACTCTTGACTCGGATGGATGGGTCAGTCTCCGCTCCCGCGTACATGAGGTATTGTCCGCATTGACCTGCGGCCTCCAATCCGGGGGCTGTATGGGCCATTTTAGGCCTCACGGTTTTGTCCCCTTGGATTTCAATCCAAAAGACATCTCATGTGGAAAGGGACCATCCCTTTCTATATAAGCCAGAGTCCCCTTTGATTCACAACCAATGTGGGGCTAATGATGTCCTTTCTTCTATACTAAAACACGGGAGTTCAAAGCATTATTTTCTCAATAGTTGTATGATGGATATGGAGGATTGTTCCAATGTTAAGATGATAAAGTTATTATAATTATTTACAATAATTGCAATTAATGAAGTTTAGGGGATTGACAAACTTGCACAATTTTTGGACAATATTATCATTAATTTAAGAAAGCCAATGTACCATGCATGTGCTGTTAATAATACAGTTTGACTAGTGTGATGAAACTTCCAATGGAGCTCCACTACTGTATAAATGCTATGAGTATCCATTCTTGGGGTGCTTATCAAAGATAGTTATATTTCTGTTGAAACAAGGGTTTTTGTCTTGGGAGATAGCATACAGCCTCAAGACCCAAAAAGTAGTTAAAAGGGTCAAGTCCATGGTATTCCGTACCGGCCCGAATCGGCCAGTACATCCCGTACCGTACCATACTAGCGGAAAATCGGAACAGTTCAGGCTGGTTTTTCAAAAAATGGCTTGAATCGGACCGAACTGGTCGGTACAGTATGATATGGGCCGATATCGGGATGGTACAGCACTAATACAAGGCGGTACGACACTAGTACGGGATGATTTTCTTTTTTTTTTCTTTTTTTTTTGGCCATTGGAGGGGGGTTTTTTGATTTTTTTTATTGACGGTACAAGGCGATATGGTACAGTATGGTGCGGTGCAGTATTGTACCGATTGGCTACCGACATGGGTTCCAGTACCGAGTCTGTAAATCTTGGCCAAGTCTCTTCTCAAAATGCTAAGAACCGCGTCAAATGTGCATCGATGAAACTATGAAAGCATTATCATTGACATTAGGTAGGACAATTGCTATCTTATTGAACGAATATTTTGTGGGATAACAAAAGTAATTGCTATTTTATTGGAGAAGAATTATGCCATAAGAACAATGAAGGATCACCAAGTGTTGCATCTTAGACCCCATAAAAGTCATCATGATAGAAAGCATTCTTCGCATCAATTTGATTAATAAATTTAGTACAAATTGTGACAACTAAAATTAGGATAAATTGTTGTCATCTTCACCACCAAGTTGTAAGGACATGGACATGAGAAGCAAATCAGACGTGTATCCAAGTATCATATGTGGCAAGAGTAAAAATACAAGATAAAGGGAAGTATATAATGAGTTATTACATGTTGAATTGAAAATATGAAAAAAATATAAGACTTGTGAAGTTGTTTTGGCCAACATATAACTAAGAAGTGCTTCTTTGATGTTAGTGCTAACTTATTCAGAATTGATTAACTCAAATAGTCATGGCAATGCTTCTCATCATTTCATATGTGAAAAGTGATCAACAGTGTGTTAAAAATGTGTACTGGTAGTAAATATTAGTGATGATTCATAAATTTTTGATATTGATTGCCAATATAAAAAAAAGAATTTTATAGTTGATCATTTGCCCTGTACAATTGCTAACATAATAAATATTTCTAATTAGGATCTCAAATATAGCTCGAGAACAAAGAAGTATAACATTTCACCAAGCTTTTAATGCCTTCATGTTTACAAGAACAAGTAGATCCCACTTCTCATTGTCATAAGATACTATGAGTCAGACTTAATATTGGAAGAATCTGACAATTAGTCTGTCTTAACCAAAATCAATGTTCTAATAAATATTTAGATTTTTTTTATGTATATCCATCTCTAGATTTGTGTCAATGCAAATTTTTGAATATGGATGAGATCAAGGTTGGCTGTACTAATACTAGAACCCGTATTGGTTGCCCAGCAGTATGGTATGTTACTATGCCATGCCGCTTTGGATTGTACCAACAAAGATACAGCTGGAGAGGGAGAGAGAGAGAGAGAAAGGAAAAAAGAGAGTGAGGGATGGAGAGGGAGAGGGGTGAAGGAGAGAGATAAAGGCCGAGAGGGGAGAGAGAGTGAGCTCGAAAGCCCTCATCTTTTCCATAGATAGGAGACCACATAGGTTGGTGACTTCACTTAAGAAATTTAAGGGTGGAGCCCCTATTTCATTTCAAAATAGGGGTGACCCCTGTGGCCTCCCATATCCGGACGAGATGAGGGCTTTTGAGCACACTCCCTCTCCCTCCTTTTCTCTCTCTTTCTCCTTTTCTCTCTCCCTCTCCTTCTTCCCTTCCCCCTCTTCATTGGAATTATTGAACTGAGTAGCAGAATCATGCCAGTCCGCCCCCAATACGATTCGGTAGACCCCAAAAATTGGGTGGTTCAGGACACCAAAAGGGTGAAGTTCTTGCCATAGTGCATATCATACTCTTGAATGAGCCCTTGAATGGTAGGCAAGCTTTTCTTCATTTCATTAAACCATCAAAGTGGGTCAAAACGATGTATACTCTCTTGTAGTTGATAGAAGAGTAACATGTTGATAAGGATCAAGGCCCTGGGTATGTCTACGAAAGAGCCCAAGGCTCCACACAAAGGGGGCTTTGCCACTTTGGATATTGAACTGCCTCATGAAGTTATTAGTTCATGGTTAGCATGGCAAACATGATAGAAAAAATAAGATTAAAAGATAAGAGTCATCATAAGCCATTTGCAACCATGAATGCTACTATCTTGTTATCCAAAATATAGGTCAATTAACAAGAGTAGACATGGATGACTTGGAAGAAAGAATTTGAGCAAGGGATAGTAGAAGTAAACCTTTAGCATTAACAATTATGAAGAAAAATGGGTCATAGCTGTAAAATAACAACTTAATGAGCTAGCAAGTCCATACAATTGGTATTTTATTTTAATCATGAAAAAAATCATGTTTTCACCATGTAGCAATATGGATAAGGATTCTATTATGACGGGATCAGCAAGACACTGGTAAGATACTATTCTGATAAGAAAAATGGTACTTGGGATGCCCTCTGGGCACTGGCTCGGTCTTGAACCAAGATGTCTGACCTATCTTGGTTGGTACCGGCTGGGGCTGACCGGTTTACTGGACAGGTAATTAGATAGGCCCAGACAGCAAGGTCTTGCACATAAAAAGGGAGAGCTGAGAGCTCCTTTGGGCTCTCCTTTGTCTTGTTGGAGGGAGTTCAAAGAAGAAAAGATAGAAAGAGCGAGAGAAAGGGCACAGAGAGAGAGAGAGAGAGTAAACAATTCATTAAAAGTTCATTAAAAACTTGTAAGAAGAGGCATCCAGGTATTGCACATTTTTAAGAGGCTAAAAAGACCTTGAAAATGTTGAAAATGAACTAAAAACCTTAAACAATAAAAGATGGACAAAAAAGTTAAACTTGATCCCTCTTGATTGTTGATATTGTTGCATCAAGACAATATTCTTTAGTAACGTGGGAAAAGTCTTCTAATAAAGAAAAAGCTATAAAACTTCTCTCTTTTCTTGGAGAATAGTTAAAAGGATAGCTAAAGGCACTGCACCTCTCTTCTTGGATAAAATCCAGTCACACCTTGCCAAGCTCCTGAACTGAATTTGCCCATTAAGAAGATTATTAGAGCTATGTTAACCATTGAGTCAAATTAAAAATATTGTAACTATCGATGACTGAGTTAAAATAAAGAATGGTATGCCATAATCTTGTGTAAGGCTTTTTGATGCGTAAAATCTATTCCAATATAGACTTCTTTATTAAGTTCAACACTTTACATATCAGGACACTGCAAAATTTTAATTCTAGCTTTTTTTATTTGGATCATCAGTTGTGTGGATTGGGTCTTATAGGTGATTTTGGTTAACTGACCATAACTGGAGGGTTGTGCGATTTATTCTGAAATCTACTACTCTTGATCTTTGGCATATATATCTTGAGTTTTATTTGTTTCAGAAAGAATTTTTCCCTACTCATTGGCTTATGGCTGATTCAATTTGATGATGCAGGTTACGTTTTACATTGGTTGTTACTGCAACAGTATGTTGTTGGATGATGTAAGTTCTTGTGTTTCCTGCATATGCATTAGTACAATATTCAATAAAGTTTGGCACATCATTCTAACTAGAAGCCAGCATGATGTATGTACACATGCTGGATTTTCCTGCCTTTTTTTTTTTTTTCAAGAGATGGCGTCATTTCATCATGGCTTGTCATATTTCACAACATGCTCATTTTGCTAACTGACCTAAGCACCCTACCCCCCACAACCAACCAACCCAACCACCCCAAACCACCACAAAGAATTACAATGTACATGTTTCATCATGGCTTGTCATATTTCACGACATGCTTATTTTTCTAACCAACCTGCTCACCCTACCCCACCACCCGTGGTGCAAAAAAAAAGGAAACCTGTTTTTGGATATGCTTCCTAGCAAAACTCAAATTGTCTCCAATTCCAAAAATTTGCTGGATTGGAGTTGGATTTGCTTCTGCTAGCATCCTGCTTCCCACTTAGTAAATTGCATGGCATTGCTTGGTTAAGGGAGCAAGGGTCATCTAAATGTTTTACATTTTATGATTTTGAGCTTTAGATTAAACAGCTTAAAGAATTCTTTGTATTTTATTAATATCCATCAAACCTCTATAGTATTTTATATGATTAATTAATATAATCAGTGGGCTTCCACCTTTTGTGAATAATCCCCAGACACTGCTTTGCTTGCTCCTTTATTTGAAATGTGCTCCATGTTAATGTTCAAATTAAGATTTTATGCAAGATTAGGCTTTCCCTTGCTTGCAGCTTGTGGGGCACATAATTATTTGCACAAGCATATCTAATGCTATATAGCATGGAACGATCAGCATATAAACTTCGTACCACAAATCGACTGTAAGGCTATATAAATGCTTGGACATGCTATATAAACATGGAACGATCAGCATATAAACTTTGTACCACAAATCGACTGCAAGGCTCCTTAATATGTTCTTTCTTATATAAGGGATATCGTATCCTCCTTCGAGGTGACTGGCAATAAAATTGAGTTTTTAGGAACTGTGGTTTCCCTAACCTTGCTAACTTTCTCCAGTGCTCTCCTTTTGGCATCTCTTTCCTCAGCCACCTGCTACACAATGGCTAGAGGTATGCTGCAATGGCATACTATCCTTGTCATGCACATGCACACGCAATGGCATGCTATCATTGTTATGCACTCCCGCGCGTGCACACACATGAAACCACCAACTAGACAATGGCTAAAAGGTATGCTGCAATGGCACGTGCACAAGCACACAAAACCACCAGCTACACAATGGCTAATGGTAAGCTGTAATGGCATGCTATTCTTGTTAGACACGCGTACCACTACCATGCTATCCTTGTCAGACACGCACACACGAACACACACACACATATGAAGCCACCAGCTAAACAATGGCTAAAGGCATCCTGGAAGGGTGAATACACACGTCATATGGGAAAGGAATGTGAATTTTGAGGGATGCAGGGAAGTTATAGTATATTAAGAGCATAAATACAGATGCCAGTTTAGATAGCATTTAGGATTTAGCATATGCTTCTGAATCTTGGGCATTGAAAAGAAAAGGAAGATTACATTGTTACTTTTGCCAGAATATATGATGTCTTATTTGGGATCTCACACGTGGTTTGTGCTTTAATATCAATGCAATGTTTTGAGTTCAGCTAAAACAGATACTTTTTGGCTGAAATGGATCACCTTTGGCTGGGACTTCGGAAATTCGGGCATTTTCAGCTGACACAGCCAGTTTTTGTCCAGTTTCAGTGCAAATTGACTCCACCTGATCACCCTTGCTGTAATATGTTGATTATATGACTGTTATATGTCATTAAGGAATTCACTTATCTAATTATATTTGGGTATATATATTGATTTTTAGTCTTTTTTCAATTTTTTGGACTTCAAGGAAGAATCTACTTTAAATAATAGCATTGGGTCTATGCAAACTAGTTCTTCAAGTAATTTTTCGGACTTTCCAAGTTTAGCAATTATTTGTCATGCATTGTCTAAGTTCATCTAAATGGAGAAGCAAATAATGTTCTCCTAAGTCTCAGGAAGATACAAGTTTGTAAAGAGAAAGGTAATTCAATTATGAATCGATCAGTATTGATGGGAAAAGATGAGAAAGCCATATATGTTTGAGAACTAGGATGGGAAGAATTCTGGATGAAATTACGGTGAGGACAGGAAAATCAAGAATGGACAATCAAACACCCAGAAGTGCTACTTTGCCTAATGAAGATGATTAATATAGCCTACGAAAGAACTTTTATGATCAAAAAGAGATGTTTTACAATTTTCGAGAGCATTGGAAGCACATTAGAGTTTGGCTATAAGAAATTCAAGAGGAAATTAAGCAAATAGAATGAAAAACAAGAAAAAGTATTCATTTCCCCCTCTATTTACCCCTGAGAGAGCTTGGGTCTATGAGTTTTGAGTTCGAATCTTCTAAAGAAATAGATCTAATTAAAGTCGCATTTGCAAATCCTCTATATTATAATTTATTTTATGTTCATATTGATATACAGTTATTCTTACAAATATCCATAGTTATCTAAAATTATATTGCTATCAAATAATTAAACACCATATTACACGTTAGCTTATTCCATATGTCCGTTGAGTTTTTTACTGCAATGTTGAGTTTTAAATTTCGTATTTTCAATCCAAATATAGTAAAACCATGCAATCAATGTTCCAAAATATTCAGTGCTTTAAATTTGTCAGATTTTCATGGCTTAATTTATTTTTCTTTTTTGAGAATGTATTTAGTTTTTCTGATTTTTTGACTGATACTGCAAGAAAAAACTGCTGAATCTGAAAGTCTTCTGACAAAAAGGACCAGTTCACCAAAATAGTTATCATGACAATGGGGAACATTTCCTTACACCACTATGTCATTAATAATCATTTGCTCAGATTTAAACATTTATTCCACTATATTTTTCATGACCATCTACTATTTTTATTGTTAGGTGGGCAATTGTATATCTTGCACAGCTGAAGCCACTGATTGTTCCCATCCTCAGTGAAGGAGAGTGAAATGCTTGTCAAAGAATAACTTTTAGTTGCGGTCATTCAGCATCATGTCTTGCTTCCACCTGCAGTGCAACTCAAGAAATCTTTAGCATGCAAGTTTTGGATATTCTTCCCTTTGAACTTGGTAGAATATATTGCCACCAATAACTTGTGCCAGAGATATATTCGCATATGTGTATTCATGCAGCATTCTATCGATCTAAGGAATGTTGGACTTGAGATATTTCCAGTCTGAGTTCATAAAAGATGGCCATTTGTTGTTTCTAATTCTTGGAAATGTGAACTTTGTTGAAGGGTGAGTTGAATGTGAAAGGGATCCATTTCCTTATGGAGTTTGCCTATGCATGCGTCTTTCATGTCTGGCCTTACTTCCAGACGCCAGCTCTTCAGTGTCTTGGAAGTTTCTAGGAAATTTAATCTATCAAGTAGGTTCGTGGGCAGATGGAACCAAAGAAGCAGATGACCGAGTTATGGTGTGTTTTTGTTGGTATCACTAGTCTACTCCTACGGTAATACATCCAATCCAAATCTGAATCCTAATTAATTGACTCTTCAAATAGTTATCATTCTCAAGGAGTCCAGATGCAGCTGTGCAAGAGAAGTAGCGTGCCTGCGCCTGGCCTCCAACTTGTCCTTTGTGTGAGCCCACTCGAGAACCTTTGTTCCACTTGCTCTTGTAGTTTTCCCGGTATTTCCCACATGCATGACACATGCCCTGCCAGAAAAAGTGAGGAGAAAAGGCAACGGGATGGAAGGAACCACCCTGGTAAAAGAGGAGTTGTTGTTGGAGCTTGAGCCCATCGTGGAGTGGACTTAGGTTTAGATATGCATTCCCTGGAATCATATGAGTTGTAGGCATGATCAGAATTCAGAAAGGCGTTTTATGCGTTTTTTTTCTGGATCAAGGAACAGACTAGACAACTACAGAGATTGGCATCTTTGAATGTTTAGAACCTTGAGAAAGTTAGTAATTGGACGACTCCAATCCATATCCCCCTCTTACAATGACATTCATAAACTGCATCAGTGTTACACGTTTTAGTTAAGCATATTGTTGTGTGTAATTCTTTTTTTTAATCTTGATATGGAAAGGTTCAGGGCAGACATAAAAACTATCAAAACTTGAATTGCAGTCGTATAATTATGTTTAGTTGTTTATTCAGGTACTTTAGCCCAAAAGATATTCATTTATCTTATCAGAATAACAAGACTAGTTGATTTAATTTCTTTACATAAACTTGATTTGACCTCTACTTCCGTATGCCGAAACTTCAATTCTAATTTCTCATATTTAACTATTGTAGAAAAGATCAAAAAAATTAGATCAAATATTATAAACCATGGGAGTTTCTTGTAAGAAGATGACTTTATGAGCAGCGGAGGCACTTGCACTGGGATGGACCATGAGGGCCCTCAATTGTAGCCTCAACCCAAGCACCGGCTGGTAGAGAGCGGCGGGGCCCTCAATTGTAGCCTCAACCCAAGCACCGGCTGGTAGAGAGCGGCGGTCCTGGAGAGCCCGAAGCTAAACCCTCCTTGCGGGGGAACTAGAAGCAGGGGATGGGCCACGATGTGGTGCTGGTAAAGGTTATGGGTATATTTGTCATTTTCTAGGGGAGCCTGGTGGGTTTTGGCTGTATTATCATTATTTTTCCCCCATCGATCTGCGATGGCTCAACCCAAGCACCGGCTGGTAGAGAGCGGCGGTCCTGGAGAGCCCGAAGCTAAACCCTCCTTGCGGGGGAACTAGAAGCAGGGGATGGGCCACGATGTGGTGCTGGTAAAGGTTATGGGTATATTTGTCATTTTCTAGGGGAGCCTGGTGGGTTTTGGCTGTATTATCATTATTTTTCCCCCATCGATCTGCGATGGCCAGGGGTGGAGGACTGCTAGATGAGGATTGGATCACGTTGCTTGTCACCCCTTGGACCCTCTTATCATCTTGACCCAGTCGCAGTCCATGCTATCAATTCTTTCCTATGCTGCGCTACCAAGCTCTTTTATTATTTTTTATAAAAAGATGAGAAAGATTTAAGATAATTATCTCGTGATAAGTTATAAAATAATTGTCACTTCTTTATTATTATTTTAGAAAAATATTCTGACTTGGTAGAAATATTTTGGATCAAATAAGATGTAAAGCTTCCTTGCTTAGACATTTTTTATTAAAAAATATATTTATTTTTTTATTTTTTCAATAGCCCATCATTCTCGATCTATGCTCCACTAATAGACCTTATTGCTGTTCACTCTCGCCTCTTCGCCACAACCTGCCTCCCTACCGTCACCCAACTCCTCATAAGTTCACATTCATCCACCTCCATAGCTTATTCTTCTCACCTCCTTAGCTTACCTTCCCACTACTTGTGTTTTCATTAATGCCTTCACATTCATCCACCTCCATAGCTTATTCTTCTCACCTCCTTAGCTTACCTTCCCACTACTTGTGTTTTCATTAATGCCCATCTTTCTATCAGTGCCTAACTTCATGTTGTTCAGTCTCCATCCACTACCTTACATAGCTATACGGTTAGGGTGATCTCATCTGTCATCTTCATCCTCTCTTATTTTTTTTTTTTCTTCATTTTATCCAAGCAAAGACTTTTCAAGACCCGCTACCTCTGTCAATAAAGTAAGGATAACAGAGGAAAAGGCCATTCAAAAAAACCCCTCAACTTCAATTAAATTACTTTCCCTACATTTGTGTCAAAATGAAAATGATCCTATGAGAAAATTATAATACCAATCATGACTATCTGCAAGTGGTTGTCGATAGATGTCTTTGATCATTATCATGAAATCGAATGGCCAAAGTTTTTTATTGGATAAAACATGATTTTATCCTTTAGAGCACTATAAAAGTTGTCTTTTCTTTTTTATGTGTTGCAGATCCTATGAAGACTTTGCCACTACTTACCTGGCAGCATCTATAGGATGGAGATATTGGCATGGCTAAGGAGATGAATAGCATTGGTAATTGAGCTGTTGGAGCAGATCGCATCCTTCTTCTAAAGAAATTCTTCTATTATGACTAGATCTACGTGGTTCGTCATCCACTTCCTCCTCCTTCCTCGATCTTCTTCGATATTTCCACCATAAGAACAAGTCCTTTTTTAAACTTGCTTCTATTATTCTTTATTTTGCCTTTGGGTTCCACATGAGGAGGCTATGATGATTCTTCAATGAGGGTTTTGCGAGAACAAGATAATCTTGGATGATCTACTGTCATTTTTCAATAGCCAACCATTTGCAACCATTTTGACTTATATTGAAAATAGCGATGCACTTATCAATTATTCTAATTTCTAGATTTTTTTTAAAAAAATTTGCATATTTGGGGTTTCTATCTTTACAATGATTGATGTCACTACTATACTTATGCCACCCTTTCTACCACCACCATCCATAATCCTAGAGTTCAAAAATTGCCAAACCCTAAATTAAGTCCTCATTTAATTCAGAATATTTTAGTCTCATAATTGTCATATGACCATCAGCTAATACCATTCCATAAGCTCAAGTTAATGGAGATGGACTGTTGGATTATATTGAACAACTTGAGTGACTTTTGAGATCAGATTAAAGCTTTTTTAATTCAAGAGATATTAAATAAAAATGACTCTAAGTTGAGAGGATGTTCTAGTAACTTTATCTAAATAATATGAGCAACGTTATGCTAATTTAGAAATTTTTTTCGAAATAATAATTTATCCAACTTAAACATCACTGCAAACATCGCTCTTTTTTTCTAAATTTTAAAAATAAAAAATTCATACCTTTTATCACCACCACCACTACCATCTTCATCACTATCATTACTATCATTGTCTCCACCATTATTGCTACTACTGCAACACCATCATAGCCACCACCACATTATTGTCATTTTTGTTACCACCTCCACCACATCCCAACTTTCTACCACTATTCCCACTATCCCGCACTATCACCTCGACTATACCACTATAACCATTATTGTTGTCTCCATTACATTACCAAAGCCTTCACCACCACCATCACTATAGCAATTATCGGTATGTCTACCATACCATTGCCATTGTCATTGCTACTAATACCACCGCTACCTTTATTGCCTCCATCACAACTATAATAATCACTCCATATTTATGTTTTTTTAACAACTTACATATAAGTACGTACATGCGATGTATCTTTAGTAATAAAAATTTAGATAATATATAAGAAATAACTATTATGATTTTAAGTAAAAGATAAAATGTCTCCACCACATCCCAACATCCTACCACCATCCCCACCATCCGGCACTATCACCTCGACTATACCATTATAACTATTATTGTTGCCTCCATTACATTACCAAAGCCTTCACCACCACCATTGCTATAGCAATTATCGATATGTCTACCATACCATTGTCATTGCTATTGCTACTAATACCACCTCTATCTTAATTGCCTTCATCATAACTATAATACCCACACCATATTTATATTTTCAATAACTTACATATAAGTACATGCAATACACCTTTAGTAATAAAAATTTAGATAATATATAAGACATAACTATCATGATTCTAAGTAAAGGATAAAATATCACATACAAATAATATAAATATTTAATAAAATAAAAGTAGAAAGGAAAATAAAAATTAATTATACATGATAAAATAGATATAACAAGTATAAGTAGAGAATTCAATGTCTCTATTAATTATTTAATGCATATTGTTGGTGCGAAAACCCATGAGGATGCTGGAGGTAGCTGGAGTAGAGAAGACGAGGCCATAGATAAGATCTATAAAATAAAATCCAAATCAGAGGTGGGTGGCTCCAGCAGAATCCTCCAATGCTCAAGTTAATTTTTCGACCAACTAGAATGGGATGCATAGGATAAAGAAGCAGAGTGATGGAAAGGAGAAGAAAGTCTAGAGAAAACGTGTCTGGAGAATCTTTTTTATAGATAGAGTGTATAACAAACTAATAGTGATAGCCGTAACCATCTAGTAGTGGACCGCTTAGGCTACGTAGAGTTTGTTACGAAGGATGAATTATCATTTATCGCAACTTGTAGATGGTGTAGATCTTCTTGTTGAAGTTTGGATGTAGATTGGAGACTTTGGTGTCCGTAGTAAACTTAGGATCAGCCAAGGGTTGTTAGGGACAATGTCTAATTACTTCAGAAAGTTTGGAAGCTTTCTGAGTTGCACATAAGTGGGTGCCCCCTAAGTAGAGATCTGAGGCTTCTGCACTCCCTCTTGTGTATGGAAGGAGCGCGATTAGAGAAGTTCATCCAGAAGGAGCGCGACTGAAGAAGTTCGTCCGGAATGAGCACAACTGAATAATTTCATCCGAAAGGAGCGCAACTGGAGGAGTTTGTCTGAAAGGAGCGTGACTGAAGAAGTTTGAAAGGTAAGGTTAGTTTAACAATACTTCTTTTTTATCATTTAAGATCGTATCGTCGGACTTTTATGTGCTTTGGAAAGATTCTGCAGTACGAACTCTTTGTTGAAGAAATTGGCAAAACCCAAATAGAAAGGAGGTTGATGGTCAAGGACTTTGATCAAGAACTTTGATGGGGATCATTTTACCCCCTTTACTTATCCCCCTACTCTCAAGTTTGAATTTTGAATGAAGGAGATACAGAGAAGTTGCCACGGCCGAAGTCCTTTGGTAGCTTCTCGCTCTAGGGGAACGAAACTCTTTGTCATTTTTTAAATTAACATCAAGATTTTTTTATGTTGAATGACCTGAAGGAGCGATTCTTTCAAAAAACTCATTTGGCACAATGCTTTAGGTACAGTGCAATTAGTATTTTGTCAGGTGGCAGGCATGAGTAGGACACAGTGGGTCGATGCTGGCTGAAGGAGTCCTGCAACTATAACTTTCCATGGTTTTGATTCTCTATTTAAACCTCTCCTTCTTCTCCAGTGGCTTCTTACTTTCGTCTGTGCTCCTTCTTCTCCTTTCTCCGCCTTTCCTCATCCCAAGTATTTCACCTTCATCGCTCTTGCTCTCTTGCGACCTCTCCAACCATCAGCGTCCTTCTCGATCATCCTCCATCTTTTCGATTTCTTTCTCGAGTTTTTTTGACTTACCTTAGGTCGGTCCCTCATCCATGTTCTTTTGATTTCTAGCTTTCTTGTATTCTTCGATTTCTTTCAAGTTTTTCTAGGTGGGTACAACTATTTCTCATCCTCGAGTTTTCACCATCCCTTTTCTTATATTTTTTAGAGATTTTATTTGATTTAATCTGATCTAAATGTCATCTGAGATTTTCTGATCAGTGGTTCTAGGAGTCCGACTGATCCAAACTCCCAAAATTTTGAGACCAAGATGGAACTTGAACCCATAGCACCTTGACCAAATTTCATACCGAGTACCATCCCTTATTTTTTGACTATCGAAGACCTATCGTTAATCAGGATTCAATACGGAATGCCTGCTGAGTACAAGTTGGAGCTTCCTGGATCGAGTGGTCGAGCTTGCGCCCCTCCTCCAGGTTGGTTCTACTTGTATTTGGAGGCATTCCATGCTGGATTACGGCTTTCTCTCCACTTTTATTATTATTTTTTTTTATTTTTTAGACATTTTTAGCTTCTATAGTGCCGAACTCCTTTAGATTCATAGTAGGATTTCTTGCTCTCTATATATCCGCTAAAGTTCGATTTACCACTTCGCTTTTTCGAACTTACTTTTTCCTTAAGCGTCATCCTACTACGAAGAAATGGTGGTATGTCTCATCCTAGTTCGGTAAGAAGGGGTTGCTCAAGGATGCCCCCTCCTTGATTCACAACTAAAAGAAGTTCATTTTTGTTTCCTGCTCGAGCTTAGATCTAAGACTTTTGCTCTGGGAAAACCTGAGGGATTCCATCTGCCAAGCCCCGGGGTTAGAAAAAGAGGATCAGAAGTTGGTTAGCAAAATCAAAAATTTTCAAACTCCTTCTGTGTCCAAACTAATAAAAGAGAAAACTTTGTTCAACCCCCTTAGCCTCTTTAATCCAATAGGTATACGGCCGAAGTCGCAGACTATTTCTCTTCTTTCTCTTTCTTCTTTTTGACTATACTTTTATCTTTCTTACTGTAGAAATAGATTTTCAGACGATCGAGATGCTTACGAGGAGACTTTCAGCCTGTAAAAGGAAAGGAAAGGCACCGGGTGAGAGTTCAAAGAAGGTGAGGGTCGATATTCTAATCTCCGTGGCTCCTGTCAGTGTCATGAGCACCTCTGAAATTGCTCCCGAGGTTGAAATTTCTCCCACCATCGAGTCCAGTCCTGCTGCTAATGTGGTTGATCCTCCAATGCCGTCGAGCCTTCCCACTGAAACCCAAGTCCCAGAGCCTTTCCTCGGAAGGAAGAAAGAGACGAGGAAGAAGAGGATTAAAAGAACTCTGAGAAAGTCCCAACGGAATGTCTGCCACAATAGGCCCAACAGCTCCGACGAAGAAATAAGGCAGAACTGCTTCAATAATCATGAAGTCGTCAGGGGCTTAGTTGATGGGTTTACCATATCCGAAGTTGTGGATAGAATCATTGATATCAATGTCGACCAACGTGCCTGAGATTCGTTTGGATCATTTCTCGAGGTAGTTACCTCATCCTTTTTTTTTTCTCTTTGGCTTTCTCGATATTTACCTGCCCATACAACCTATCTCATCATCACATATATATGTTTTTGAATAGACAGTCCATCAATTATTGGGCTACATTAGGTCATTGAACCGCTTGAGGTTGGAGTTGGTGAAGGCCCAAGAAGATCATCAGGCCAAAGTTGAGCATCTTATTAGAGAGCGGGATGAGGTTGACCATTCCTTCAAAGATAGATCTACTAAGGTCGAGATTCTTCAAAAAGTATTCTACAAAGAAAAAGAAATATCAATGGAGCTGAAAGCCACCTTGGACTTAGAAGAAGAGCGAAGGAAAAGGGTTGAAGCCGAGATCATCAAATTGAAGAAGCAAATTTCTGCACAGATCTCGAAGGTAGTGGCCTAGGCGATAGAAAAGTTCAAGGTCTCCTCCAAGATGAGAGATCTGAATGTCAAATTCGGCCAGGAGGCCTTCAATAGAGATTACAAGCTCTGTGAAGAATAGGTGGCTAACAAATTCCCAGAGTTCGACCTTGACTTCCTATATGAAGGAGCTTCTAAGGAGGTAGCGGATCTATCTATTGCTGTGACCAACCTTCCACCCACCGAGCTAGCTTCCGCCACATCTCCGACCTCGCCTACTCCCACCACCATTAAAGGGCCCATGCTGACTGAGGCTGCACCAGACTCTTCTACTATTCCACGAGAGATCTGAGGCCTCCTACTTTTCTATTCTTTTTTTCATTTTTTTCTTCTTATATTAAAAATATTTTGATTAATGAAGTCAATTTTGAAAATGAGTTTTTCTTCTATGGAATCCATGTGGTGATACATTTATGCTTCGAGTGCAGTCTCCTATCAAAATCGATCTCCTTCCTCAAGGTGTTTCCTTGAAGTCTCACGTAAAGAGCCTAAAAAGGAAAGCTCATCAAGCGAAGAAGAAATTAGAGAAAATAGAGGATGAGCTTCGAAAGTTGAAGAAATATTATTCCAAGGCTACAATTGAAGTTACTTAGTCTTCGCCAAGTCCATTGAAAGGGCGCTATGGATTATATCAATAAAAAGCACCATCTAACAGAAGAGCCAGAATAGGTGAAGAAGCTTAGTAGCGATAAGGCATGGGCACTAACAGCCAAAGCAAGTTCTCTAGAAGTCAAGCCGAGGGCCGCGCAAGAAAAGATTCGATTACTCAAAGAAAACTCAGCATGGTCAACCATTCAGAAAGAGTACGATTAGGACTAGACAAAGAAGTTCTCTGAACTCCAAAGTCAATTATAAGTAGCGGAGGATTTTCATAATGAATACAGACATGACTGATGTGGCCAAGTCGCCAATCTTAAAAAAAATCTCCAAAGGGCTGATGATGAGATTGCACGTCTTCGGCGATAATTATCCGAAGGGGCCTGGGCCAGCTCTAGCAAGGACTCAACAGAGGTCCTATCCTTATGGAGTTCTCTAGAGGACTTGTTCATCTTGTTCAAAAATAGCCAAAAGGAGGTTCGTGAGTTAAAGATACAAATGGTCTACTAGCAGGATGCCGTGAAGGATGCTGAGGTCAAGTCGATCGTGTTAAGAAAAAAGTTAAGAAAAGTTGAGGATGACTCGTGGAGGCATAAAAAACTGCTGAGTGAAAGCTTGGTAATTCGGCGGGAGCTTGAAGAGAAGATCAAAGACTTGAAGTTATCTTTGGTATTGGCCGACATGGATAATCTGAAGTTTGACTCCAAATAGGGCTTCGGCTACTTTTTTTTTTTGTAACCGATCTTACAGACCTCCCCATGTATCGAACTTTTGGTTTTAGTGGAAACATTATTTTGATAACTTCATCTCAATTATGTGCTTGCATAGCTTTTCACTCTTCTCTCTTTCTATTTTAATTAATCGTAGGTCTTCATCCATGTCAGGATGAGATCCTCCTCCTATTCCTGATATGGTTGGTCTTTCTTATCTTTCTGTTAAAATGAGGTCCTTCTCTTATTCTTGACAAAATTGATCTTTATCTTTATTAGGACGAGGTTCTCTTCTTGTCTCTAACTAGGTCATAGGGGTACAAAAAGGCCGTTGAAAGGGCCTCTCTTCTTCTCCTATCTTAATCAATCAGAGGTCTTCATTTGTGTCAGAACGAGGTCCTCCTCCTATTCTTAACACGGTTGGCTTTTCTCATCCCCCTATCAGGATGAGATTTTTCTCCTATTTCTGATGGAGTTGGTTTTTATCTTTGTTAGGATGAGGTTCTCCTCCTATTTCTAACTAGGCTATAGGGACATAAAAGAGCTATTGAAAGAGCCTTTTTCCTCCTCTTGTCTTAATCAATCGAAGATCATCATCCATATCAAGACGAAGTTCTCCTCCTATTTCTAACATAATTGATCTTGTTTATCCTTCTATCAGGATGAGGTCCTCCTCCTGTTCTTGATGGAATTGGCTTTTATCTTGTTTAGGATAAGGTTCTCCTCCTATCCCTAACTAGGTCATAGGAGCACAAAAGGACCATTAAAAAGGCCTCTTCTCTTCTCATGTCTTAATCAATCAAAGGTCTTCATCTTTATCATGATGAGATTCTTCTCTTATTTCTGACATGGCTGACCTATCTTATCCTTCTGTCAGGATGAGGTCCTCCTATTCTTGATGGGGTTGGTCTATCTTTATCCTCCTATCAAGATGAGATTTTTCTCCTATTTTTGATGAGGTTGGCTTTCCTTTGTTAGGATGAGGTTTTCCTCCTATCCCTAATAAAATCATAAGAGCATAAAAGGGCCATTATAAGGGTCTCTCCCCTCCTCCTGTCTTGAATAATCGGAGGTCTTCGTTCATGTTAGGACGAGATTCTTCTCCTATTTCTGACATAGTTGGCCTATTTTTATCTTCCTATCAGGATGAGATTTTTCTTCTATTCCTGATGGGTTTGATTTTTCTTTGTTAGGACGAGGTCCTCCTCCCATCCCTAATAAAGTCGAAGGGGCATAAAAGGGCCATTGTAAGAGCCTCTTTTCTCCTTCTATCTTGAATAACCGAAGGTCTTCATTCATGTTAGGACAAGATTCTCCTTCTATTTTTGATATGGTTGGCCTATTTTTGTCCTTTTGTCAAGATGAGGTCCTCCGATTCCTGATGAGATTGGCCTTCCTTTGTTAGAGCAAGGTCCTCCTTCTATCCCTAATAAAGTCATAGGGGCATAAAAGGACTGTTGTAAGGTCCTCTTTCCTCCTTCTGTCTTGAATAATTGGAGGTTTTCATCCGTATCAGGATGAAATTTTTCTCATATTTCTGACATGGTTGGCCTATCTTTACCTCCTATCAGAATGAGATTCTCCTCCTATTCTTAATTGGATTGGTCTTTCTTTGTTAGGATAAGGTCCTCCTTCTATCTCTAACAAAGTTATAGAGGTACAAAAGGACCATTGTAAGAGCCTCTTTCCTCCTATCTTAAATAATTGGAGGTCTTCATTCATATCAGAACGAGATTCTCTTCCTGTTTCTGACATGATTGGCTTATTTTTGTCCTTCTATCAGGATGAGGTCCTCTTTCTATTTCTGATGGAATTGGCATTCTTTTATTAAGACGAGGTCCTCTTTCTGTCTCTAACAAAGTCATAGGGACATAAAAAGATTATTGTAAGGACCTCTTCCTTCCTTCTATTTTGATAATCGAAGATCTTCATCCATGTTAGGATGAGGTTCTCCTCTTTTTTCTGACATGGTTGGCCTATTTTTGTCCCTCAGGATGAGATTTTTCTCCTATTTCTGATGAAGTTGGCATTTCTTTGTTAGAACGAAGTCCTCGTTCTGTCCTTAATAAAGTCATAGAGGCACAAAAGGATCGTTGTAAGGGCCTCTCTCCTCCTCCTATCCTTAATAAAATCATAGAGGTACAAAAGGGTCGTTGTAAGAGCCTCTCTTCTCCTCCTATCTTAAATAACTGGAGGTTCTTGATTTTGTTTATAGGTGAAGTTCGGTTGAGTCATTTTCTGTAATCATATGATTTTGCACCAAAAAATGAAAATATTGAAGTAAAGAAATTTTATTAAGGTGGAATTACTGGTAGTACATTCATAGATTTTTCAAATTTTAAGATCGTTGGAGCATTGATCCTCCGAGTTCTTTTAGATAATATGTTCTTGGTCGGACAATTTCCACCATCTCATAAGGACCTTCTCAGTTTGGAGCGAGCTTTTCTTGATTTTGAGGCTGCAAAATATCTGCTTGTCGGAGCATAAGATTTCCTATTCTGAATGTCTTGCTTTTGACTTTCGAGTTGTAGTAGCGAGCTACTTTCTGCTTGAGGCCACCATCCAGATTTGAGACTTCTCTCGCTTCTCTTCTAGTAGATCAAGATTGGCTCTAAGGTTCTACGAGTTGCTTTGTTCGTTGAAGGTCTATACTCGCGCTGAGGGAAGTTCAAGCTCGATGGGGATGACCACCTCTCTGTCCCAAAAGCTAATGCAAAAGAGGTTTCTCCTATTGGCAAAGTTGGAGTAGCTTTTGCTGGGGATAAACCCCGCTCCTGTCGAACTTCAGACCGACGCCTGATCGAGAAGGATTCTTGGTCGCGAAAGAGCTTCAACCACGGCTTCGCTTATCCCTTAGTATGCTTGTCGATCTTTGGGATTGCTTGGATGAACTTCCTTCGGGCTTCTCCACCAAACGAACTTCCTCCGAACTTCTCCTTCAGATGAACTTACTCTGAACTTCTCCACCAGATGAACTTCCTCCGGACTTCTTCTCCAGACAGACTTCTCCTTCAGTTGAACTTTCTCTGGACTTCTCCTCCAAACAAACTTCCCTCCGGACTTCTCCTTCAGTCAAACTTTCTCTGGACTTCTCCTCCAGATGAACTTTCTTCGAACTTCTCCAAACGGGCTTCTCTTTTAGTCAAACTTTCTTCGAACTTCTCCTCCAGATGGACTTCTCCTTCAGTCAAATTTTCTTCGAACTTCTCCTTCAGATGAACTCTCTCTCTAGATGGATTTCTCTATCAGTCGAACTCCCTCCGAATTCCTTCCAATCGTTCGAAGGGCTTCTCCCAATCGAACTTTTCTCGCTACTGATGGCGGTTCAGTCTGAACTTCCATAGTTAAATCTCAACCACCTATATGTGACGATAATGGACGCATCGCGACAATAAATACTATCCTCCATAACAAACTTCACATGGCTCTGAACGGCCACTACCAGGCGGTTACGACTGGCACCATCAGTTTATTACAAACTTCATTTATATAAGAGACCCTCCAAATACGCCTTCTGGCTGGGGCTCTAGAACTCTCATCTTTTGCTAAAAGCTTTGCTAAAAATTCTCTGAGCACTCCATTTCTGTTGGTCGGAAGAGCTGACTTGATCATCGGAGGGTCTTACTAGAGCGACTACCCCTGACTCCGGACGAGACTTATTTTGTAGGTCACCAGCGACGACCTCGTCTTCTCCGACTCCAGCATCGATTCTAACATCAATCAGATTTCGCACCAATAGGATCGACGCTAGAGGAAGGGATCTCCTTTTTGTAAAGAATCTCTTGTTCTTAAAGGAGTGCTCAGTGGAAGCATTTTCTTCTTTCTCTCCCCTTCAAAGCTTTTCTTCCTCGATCAATTTCTTGGCAATGCCTTCCAGGAAGGCCTCGACTTGATGGTCAACCACCTCCACTGCTAGATCTCATCTAGATCTGCCTACCCCTGTCTCATCCCTGACATCTCAAGCTCCACCGACAGTAATGATGGATGTGGAGCAATTTAACCTGCTGGTCCAGCAAGTTAGAGGCCTCACTGAAGTAGTGCATGCCATACAACAATAATGACCTTTGATGCCTACCCAATCAGAGTGGGCTACATCGGAACCCCAAGATCCGATATGGAGATGACCAACTTGGACGAGTCGATCGGTAACTTCCAAAAAAGAAAAGCAGAGGGAAGAGAGCCCTTGCTCCAATCATGATTCAACCCTTGGGGGACCTTACCTCCATTCTGCCAGAAGACTTTGGAGATCCGTTACCGTGAGGATCTCCTGGATCAAAAGCTGTAAGAAATGAACCGACGAATCAAAGAACTCCATCATGCTCCTTCCTCCCACATTAACGATATTTGCACTGATTCTTCTTTCTCTCAGCAAATCATACAAGAACCAATCCCACTGAACTTCGAGCTCCTACAGTTCGAGAGCTATGACGGGACTGCTGATCTAGTTGACCATCTAGAGATCTTTTGAATCATAATGCTACTTCATGGCATGCCAGATGCCATTTTGTGTCGAGCTTTTTCATCTACTCTTAAGGAAGCTACCAAAAATTGGTACTCGATCCTCAAGCCGGATACTATCTTTTCTTTTGATCAGATGAGCCATCAATTCGTGGCTCATTTCATCAGCAGTCGATGTCCCCAACGAGGCTTGGATTTTCTCATCCATATCAAGCAAAAGAAAGGAGAGTCCATTCGGGCCTATGTCAACCACTTCAATGCTGCTGCTCTGAAGGTTTGGAACTTAGACCAGTCTATTACAATGGCCGCACTAAAGGATGGTCTCTAAAAGAATGATTTGTTATTCTTCCTGGAGAAGAAGTATTCCAAAAATTTTGCTGATATACTAGCCCGAGCTGATGGTTATGCTCAGATGGAAGAGGCCTTCAAGACGAAGGATGAAAAACCATGAGAGAGCGATAGGTAGGTGATTTAAGCAAGCCTATAATTGAACAAAAGCCGAGCGAAGCTCGGCCATGCTCTAGAACTCCTCTCGAGCGTAGATGAGCTCGAACTCCTCATCGAGCTCATTATCAGAGAAGCCCTGATCAAAGGGCATGGTGGAGCACTCCCCCCAGAAGGTTCCACACCTATGCTCCCCTCAACGCTTCAAAGACTCAAGTCTTGATGGAGATCAAGGAGCAGCTGCCAAGATCGGAGAAGATGCAATCTCATCCTGACAAGCAAAATTCTAATAAGTATTGCCTCTACCATCATGACCATGGTCATGATACTGAGGAATACATCCAGCTCTAAGATGAGATCGAGGAGCTCATCAAGCGAGACTGGCTTGGTCGATTCCTGCAACGTCGGCCTGAAGTAAAAGAAGATCAATCAAGGGTGCTGTCCCAGCCCAAACCATCAAGGAGGAAAGAGCAACAAGGAGATCGACCACCCCTCGCAACATCAACACCATTTCTGGAGGACTTCAATAGAGAGAGGCTAGCAGATCAACAGGGAAGCGAAGAGGTGGAGGACTGAAGAACCAATATCTTTCATTGATGAAGATGCTCAAGAAGTTCAGTTCTCGCATAACGATGCATTTATAATCTCTCTAAATATTACTGACTATGATATACACTGCATTCTGATAGATAATGGAAGCTTTGCCGATGTCTTATTTTATGATGCTTTCTTTAAAATGTCTATACCTTATAACCACCTGGAACCTATGAATTTTCTATTGGTGGGTTTTACTAGCGATGCTATGCCAATTGAGGAAATAATAACACTAACTGTGGCTGTAGGATAATACCCTAAATGGGCTAGAGCGTAGGTCAACTTTTTAGTAGCAAAAGCTCCATCTGCTTACAACGCAATTCTCGACCATCCTGGTTTGAATGCACTTCAGGCAGTAGTATCCATTTATTATCTAAAAATGAGGTTTCCAATAGGTCATGGGATTGGGGAGGTCAGAGGAGATCAAGCTCTAGCAAGGCATTGCTATTCCATCACCTTACAAAAAAGTGGCCAACTCGACCTTTTTCCAGTTGATGGGCTAGATGTTCGTGACGACCTTACTGAGGAGTGGAACAAACCCATAGAAGACCTGGTAGCTGTCTCTTTAGATGATGAGAACATAGAACACACAATACAGATCGACTCTAGCTTGGATGGAGAAGTTCGAAAGTAGCTCATTTCCTTCTTGCAGAAGAATGTTGATGCTTTTGCTTGGGTCCCCACAGACATGCCAGCAATTGACGATGAGGTTATGGAGTATCGGCTGGCTGTTGATCCCAAATGCAGATCAATGAAAGAAAAAGTTCGAAGTCATGCACCAAAAAGATAGAAGGAGATAGCAGAGAAAGTGGATAAACTCCTTAAAGCTGGGTTCATTCGAGAAGTCAACTATCCAAGTTGGGTCTCCAATGTGGTCCTAATCAAGAAGGCCAATGGCAAATGGAGAATGTGCATAGACTTCAAAAAGTTGAACAAGGCTTGTCTAAAAGATAGTTACCTCCTGTCTAGAATTGATCAACTAGTGGATGCAACTTCGGACCATGAGCTTCTCACCTTCATGAATGCCTTCTCCAGCTACAATCAAATTCGGATGGCATCGGAGGATGAGGAGAAAACTATTTTTATTACTGACTGTGGTCTTTATTATTATAGGATCATGCTCTTCAGGCTCAAAAATGCAGACACGACATATCATCATCTGATCAATAAGATTTTCAGAGAGTAGACCGGTCGCAACATGGAGGTCTACGTAGACGACATGCGAACATCGATCAGTCATGTAGCCAACCTTGAAGAGACCTTCAACGCTCTTCAAAGATATAAAATGAAGTTGAATCCGACCAAATGCGCCTTCGGAGTAACTTCAAAGAAATTCTTGGGGTTCATGGTCTCGAGGTGGGAAATCGAGGCCAACTCGAAGAAGATCCGAGCCATCTAAAAAATGACTATCCCAAAATCAATAAAAGAAGTTCAACACCTAACCAAAAAAGTGACATCTTTGAATCACTTTGTCTCGAGATTGGCTGAGTGGTGCGTGCCTTTTTTTCAGATCCTTAAACAATCAAAGAACTTCTACTGGACTATGGAATGCCAGCAAATGTTCAAAGAGCTTAAAAGCTACCTCGGCTCGCCTCCTCTATTGGCTAAGCTCGAACTTAGAGAAGGATTATTTTTGTACTTGGCAGTCTCTCCAATAGCCCTCACGGTGGTTTTAGTCAAAGAAAAGATGAAAATACAGTGGCCGATCTACTATATAAATCGAGTTCTGAGGGATACAGAGACCAGGTACACTAAATTAAAAAAATTAACTTACGCTCTTCTGATTGCAGCTAGGAGACTTCGGTCCTATTTTTAGGGGCATACAATAACACTCCTCACTAATCAACCAATCAAGGCAGTTCTTCATCGAACAAATGCCTCTAGAAAAATCGTAAAGTGAGCAATTGAGCTCACAAAATTTGACATCAACTATCAACCTCGATCATCAATCAAAGCTCAAATACTGGCCAATTTTATAGTTGAATGCATGATCCTAGATGATGCCAAATCTGAGTAGAATGAGGCCAGCATTCTATGGCTGCAACTGAGCTTTCCTGAAGAAAGAGTGGACCTTTTCGAAGGTTTCTGGGCCCTGTATGTGAATGACTCTTCCAATACTTTCAGTACAGGAGTTGGACTGATCTTGATCAATCTAGAAGGAGTTATTATCGAGTATGTACTGTATTTTGAGTTTCCTATAATGAATGATAGAGTAGAATATGAAGCTCTGATAGAAGGACTGAAGATAGTAAAAGAACTAGAAGCAGATCGGCTTTGAGCTTATAGTAATTTGCAGTTGATAGTGGGATAGATCAGCGGCGATTACAAGACTTGGAAGGAAAATATGATAAAATACCTTAAGAAAGTAAAGAGCTTAACCCCAACATTTAATAGTGTCAATATCCAGGAGATCTCAAGGGCGGAAAATGTCAGAGCCAATCTTCTATCCAAATTGGCCACACTTGCCCCCAATGAACTTTTGAAGGAAGTATACTTTAAAGTACTGAAATACCCAAGTTTGGAAGAGCTGCTAACTGCCATGCAGATTGATCATGAGCCCTACTGGATTGATCCATTGATTGTTTATCTTAGAGGTGGAACTCTTCCTCACGACCTAAAGGAAGATCGAAAGTTGAGGAACCAGGCCTCCCGATATGTACTTTATGAAGACAAACTATATAAGAGATCATATTCTTTGCCGCTTTTAAGATGTCTTCGATCTTTCGAGGTCGATTTTGCATTGTAAAAAGTACATAAAGAAATCTATGGAAACCATTTGGATGTCAGATCACTATCTCACAAGCTACTTCAGCTAGGTTATTATTGGCCGACTATACACCATGATTGCATTGAATATGTTAAAATATGCGACCACTATCAAAGAAATGCAAATATACAAAGACGGTCGGCCTCCGAGCTTATCCCACTAAGTGCCCCTTGGCCATTTGCATAATGAGGAATAGATATACTTGGTCTCTTTCCGATGGCACCCGGACAACGAAAGTTTCTCTTAGTTGCAATCGACTACTTCATCAAATGGGTCAAGGTTGAACCCCTGGCAAAGATTATTGAAGCCAAAGTGCAAGACTTCATCTGAAAATTGATTGTTTGTAGATTTGGCCTACCCCAAACCTTTATTACAGATAATGGGTGATAATTTGTTGGAAGAAAGTTCACTGAGTTTTGTGAAGATTTGAACATCTTTCATAACTTCACGTCAGTAGCTCATTCGCAAGCGAATGATGAAGCAGAAGTGACTAACAAAATCTTATTGTAAGGCATCAAGATAAGACTTGAAAGAGCAAGGGGGACTTGGACGGATGAGCTTTATCATGTCCTATGGGCATATCGAACTATCCAGAAGCTGTCGACTAGAGAAATACCATTCAATCTGGCTTTCGAAATGAAAGCAGTCATCCCGATAGAGCTCAAGCTACCGTCAGCATGGATTATAGCCTTCAACGAGCAATGCAATTCACAGGACCTTAGAGCAAACCTCGATCTGCTGAAGGAAAAATGAGAAGAAGCCCAAGTTTGGATGGCTACTTATAGACGGAGAGTGGTCCGCTACTATAACTCCAAAGTCAAAGACAAAATATTCAAAGTGGAGGAGTTGGTACTTCGATGAGCAGTCATTTCACAACCTCAAAATCAAAAAAAGCTCATCCCAAACTGAAAAGATCCTTATAAAGTCAAAGAGGTCGTCCGGTCTAGAACTTATTACTTAAAAAAGCTCGGAGGCACCAATCTCCCACATCCATGGAGCTCGGAGAACTTACGCATGTACTATCAATAATCTCATTTCAATAAAATCTTCTTATTTTAATATCTTTGATCTTGGTGCAAAACTATGATGATAGAAATAGCCTCTCAAACTTTGTCATTAGATGAAGTTAGCTCTATTAGGAACAGGTAGAGAACCTCATCCTAACATTGAGCTAAAGCGAAGACCTCATTTACTTAAGTCGGGATGCGAGGAGAGGCCCTTTCAACGACCCTTTTGTGCTCCTATAGTTCTATTAGGAATAGGAGGAAAATCTCATCCTAACATTGAGCTAAAGCGAAGACCTTGGTTACGTAAGCCATGATGCGGGAAGAGGCCCTTTCAACGATCCTTTTGTGCTCCTATAGTCCTATTAGGAATAGAAGGAGAATCTCATCCTAACATTGAGTTAAAGCGAATAGCTTCGATTACTTAAGCCCGGATGCAGGGAGAGGCCCTTTCAATGGCCCTTTTGTGCTCCTATAGTTCTGTTAGGAATAGGAGAAAAACCTTATCCTAACATTGAGCTAAAGCAAAGGCCTCGGTTACTTAAGCCGGAATGCAGGAAGAGACCCTTTCAACGATCTTTTGTGCCCCTATAGTCTTATTAGGAACAAGAGAAAAATCTTATCCTAACATTGAGCTAAAGTGAAGACCTCGATTACTTAAGTCGGGATGTGGAGAGAGGCCATTTCAATGGCCCTTTTGCGCCCCTACAGCTTCGCTACGAATAGTAGGAGAACCCCATCCTAGTAAGAGCAAAGAATATCCCGACGACCTCGTCCTAACATGGATAAAAATCCTTGGTTGCTTAAAATAGAGGAAAAAAACTATTCGATGCTCATCCTGCTAAAAGAGAAGGTAAAGAGAATAAAAGAGTCGACAAACATCTAATCCACATAAGAGGATAATTGAAGAAAGTGCCATTTCATTAAAGTTAAGGATAGTTACAAAATGAGGGTCTATAAGACCAAGTACAAAATAGAAGGATGGGCAAAATCCTAAGAAGGATCGGGTTCCTCAGACTTTAGACTGCTAGCCAGTACTAAGGATTCCTTCAGAACGATAATCTCTTCTTCAAGCTCTTTTCTCTTGATCAAGTTGTTGCGAAACATCCAGTCAGTCCATCAGTAGTTCTCCTTTGACTCCTGCAGTCTCTTCCTTAAAACCTCCAATTCAGCTTCTACATCCTTAACGGCTCGCTGCTCGCAAGCTAGTTGGATCTTCAGTTGCTGAATCTCCGCCTTCTCCTGCTTGATGGTTTCAGAGAGTTCGCCCATGATCCTCCTCAAGGTTGCAACCTGCTCCGACTCCCCGCTCGATTCATAATAATAGCTGTCAGCGAGCTACTTTTGGAGCCGGACCACCTCACTCTCAGCGGCACGAAGCTTTTGCTCAAGTTTGGATATTCTTTCAATCCAACCCAATCGATAAGTATCGTAAGTGAGCTTGGCATTGTGCAACTACTTCTGGAGCATAGATAATTTCTTCGACCAATCCCACTCATAGCATGCTTTGTCAGAGGACCATGGCGAACTTCCTTCTAACAATTGAATCTTCTCCTTGGCCGCTTTAAGCCCGATCTCAAGAGAGCTGATCTTCATCGTTAACGCCCAAGACTTATCATTGACATTTTTCTTGAGTTCGGCAAGCTCTTTTTCATAGACACCCTTTTTGATGGCAAAACTTGCAGAATCTTGCATGTATAGCTTGCGAAGGCGGGTGACCTCGATTGTGGCTTTCGAAGCATTCTCTCTAGATTTTTGAAGTTTATCTTCAGTTTTCTTCGATTTCTTTTTCAGCTGATGAACTTCTTTCCTCAAATGTTTAAGATGAGCCTTCAAAGGGATGCCCTAAGGCAGCGAATCGGCATTGATAGAGGACTACATCAAATACACGAAAAATATTCAAAAGCACTAGAAGGTATTGAAAAAAAGAAATTTACTTTCATTAATTAAAGTTCTTCGAGTATAGGATAAAGTTAAAAAAAAGAAAAAATATAACTATCAAGAACCTCCAACCTTGGGAGGAGAAATAGGAGAGGAGCTCGACACTCCAATAGCAATCGTGGACCCGGAAGCCAGTTTAGCTGATTCGAAAGGAGGAGCAGCAGGGGAGCCCGATGCTTCAGGGACAACCTCAGGCTCTAGCACAGGTTCGGACGCCTTGACAGTAGGCTCGGAGGGCTCAAGGGCTGCTTCGGCAAGACAAGGGTCGACTGCAATAGCTGATAGTCCAATCTTTTCATTGAAGATGTCTCCATAAAGAAAATCGAGATCAAGTTCGAGAAACTTTCTAGCCACTCGATCCTTGTAGGGCTCGTACCCCTTTTGAAGAGCCTCCTGGTTGAAGGCAATGTTCAGGTCCATAATTTCAGATGAAACCTTGAACTCCTCCACCGCCTGGACCTTTGCCTCCGAGATCTATCTTGAGATTTCATCCTATAACTCAACAATCTTATCTTGGCTTTTTTCCTTCTCTCTTCCTCCAAAGCCAAAGCAGCTTGTGACCCCGCCAGAACAAGCTCTTCCTTTCGAAGTGCCTCCTGAAGGTCCTATAAGTTGCTTTGTTCGTTGAAGGTCTCTACTCATGCTGAAAAATGTTCAAGCTCGATGGGGATGACTACCTCTATCCCCAAAGCTAATGCAAAAGAGGTTTCTCCTGTTGGCAACCTTGGAGTAATTCTTGTTGGGGATAAACCCCACTCCTACCAAACTTCGGACCGATGCTTGGTCGAGAAGGATTCTCGATCGTGGAAGAGCTTGAATCATGGCTTCGCTTGTCTCTGGGTTGACCGACCTTTAGTATGCCTATCGATCTTTGGGATTGCTTGGATGAACTTCCTCCGGGCTTCTCCACCAGATGAACTTCTTTCGGACTTCTCCTCCAGATGAACTTTTTTCAAACTTCTCCATCAAATGAACTTTTTTCAGACTTCTTCACTAGACGAACTTCCTCCGGACTTCTCCACCAGACGAACTTCCTTCGAACTTCTCCTCCAGACGGACTTTTTCTTCAATCAAACTTCCTTCAGACTTCTTCTCCAAACGGACTTCTCCTTCAATCAAACTTCCTCTGGACTTCTCCTCCAGACGAACTTCCTCCAGACTTCTCCTTCAGTCGAACTTCCTCCAGACTTCTCCTTCAGTCGAACTTCCTTCGGACTTCTCCTTCAGCCAAATTCTCTTCGAACTTTTTCTTTAGATGAACTCTCTCTAAATGAATTTCTCCATCAGTCGAACTTCCTCCAAATTTCTTACAGTCATCCAAAGGGCTTCTTCCAGTCGAATCTTTCTCGCTTCTGATAGCGGTTCAGTCCAAACTTCAATAATTAAATCTCAACGGTCTGCATGTCATGATAATGGATACGTCACGATAATAGATGCTATCCTCCATAACAAACTTCACATGGCTCCGAATGGCTCACTACTAGGTGGTTACGGCTGTCACTATCAGTTTGTTATAGGCTTTACTTATATAAGAGATTCTCTAGATACACCTTCTGGTTGGGGCTCTAGAACTCTCATCTTCTGCTAAAAACTCTGCTAAAAATTCTCTGAGCACTCCATTTCTATTGGCCGGAAGAGCCAACTTGATCGTTGAAGGATTTTGCTGGAGCCATCACCCCCGACTCTGGATGAGACTTATTTTAAAGATTACCAACAGCGACCTCATCTTCTCCGACTCTAGCATTGATTTCGACATCAATCAGATTTTGCACCAATAGTTTTGTAAGCCCAGAGCACGTGGTAGAGTTCATCCATCTAGATTCATTTTGCTCTTTCAAGCCTGGCCTTTATCTCCTAAAGCAAAATTCTATTAGTTACTTCTATCTCACTATTTGCTTATGCATGAGCTACTGATGTGAAGTGATGAGATATATTTAAATCTTCATAGAACTCAACAAATTTTGCACCTACAAACTGACGTCTATTATTAGTGATTAGTGTCCAAGGTAGATCAAACCTACAAACAATTGACTTTCAGATGAAATCCTATACTTTAGCTTTAGTGATCTTTGCCAGAGGTTCGACTTCAATCCATTTAGTGAAATAATCTACTGCCACTAGTAGGAACCTTCATTGTCCAGATGCCATGGAAAAAGGCTCAAGTATATCCATCCTCTATTATGCAAATGGCCAGGGGCGGTCAGCGGTGTGAGCATGAAGCCGGCTATCTTTGAATGCTTGCATTTATCTGATATCTATCATATTTTCTCACATAATCCACCGCATCTTGGTGCATTATTGGCCAATAATACCCCTAACGGAGTAATTTATATGATAAGAATCTTGCTTTCAGGTGATTTTCATAAATTTCTTCATGAACTTCACTCAGGACATAGCCAGCTTCTGAAGGTCAGAGACATTTGAGGAGTGGTAATAAGTATGATCTCTTATACAACTTATTTTCATATAAAATATAGTGGGAGGCTTGATTTCTTAACTTTCGAGCTTCTTTGTGGTCCCTAGAAAGAACTCCATCTTTGAGATACAAAACCAATGGATTGATCTAGCTAGGCTCATGGTCAACTTGCATTAATACTATAGGGGCTCTTCCAAACTTGAGCACTGCAGAACTTCAAAAAGAACTTTTTTTGGTAGTTTATTTAGGGCTAAGGTGGCCAACTTAGAGAGAAGGTCGGCTCTGGTGTTCTCCATCTTGGGGATCTACTGGATATTAAAACTATCAAAGATTGAACTTAAGTTCTTTATTCTTTTCAAGTACTTTTTCATATTTTCCTTTCGAGCTTCAAGGAATGATTGACTTGTTCCACCACTAGCTGAGAGTCACTATAAACCTTCAGATATCGTACTTTTAGCTCTTTGGCTATTCTTAGTCCCACAAGCAGGGCTTCATACTCGACTCCATTATTGATGGTGGAAAAGTCAAAACGTAATGCATACTCCGCTATAACTCTTTTTGAATTAATGAGGATCAAATCTGCACCTACCTCGAAAGCATTGGATGAACCATCCACATACAATACCTAAAAGTTTTCAGGAAGATCGGCCTTCTCTTTAGGGGAGCCAGGGATAAAAACTTCTTGATGCTCTAGTTCAATCTCCTCTGAAATGGTATATTCTACTATAAAATCGATCAGTATTTGAGCTTTAATAGATGATCGAGATTGAAAAAGGATGTCAAATTTGGTCAGCTCAATCATCCTCTTTGCCACTCTTTTGGAGGTATCAGGTCGATGAAGAATTACCTTGATGGGTTGATCAGTAAGGAGAATAATTGTGTGACCCTAGAAATAAGGTCGGAGCTTCCTGGCTATAATCAATAAGGCATAGGTTAATTTTTCTAATTTGGTATACCTTATTTCTACGTCTCTTAAGACTTTGCTTATATAGTAGATCGACTTCTGAACTTTAGCTTCTTTCCTAACTAGTATGGCTCCAATAATGACAGGAGATATGGCGAGGTATAAGAATAGTCCTTCTCTATATTCGGGTTTGGTGAGTAGTGGGGATGAACTGAGGTAGCTCTTCAATTCTTCAAGGACCTACTGACACTCAGGAGTCCAGTCAAAGTTCATGGACTGCTTGAGTACTTGGAAGAAGCGCATGCAACATTCCGCCAACCTTGACATAAAGTGATTCAGAGCTGCCAACTTACCTGTGAGGCATTGAACTTCTTTTATTATTTTTAGGATGGTAATTTTTTGGTTGGCTCGGATCTTCTCTGGGTTGTCCTTGATGCCATGGCTTAATACCATGAATCCCAAGAACTTTTTTGAAGTTATCCCGAAGGCGCATTTGGTAGGGTTCAGCTTCATCTTGTATTTTTGGAGGGTATTGAAGGTCTTCTTAAGATTGACAATGTGATTTGGCGAAGATCGACTTTTAACTAGCATATCATCTACATAGATCTTCATGTTGTAGCCAATCTACCTCTTAAAAATTTTATTCACCAAGCACTGATATGTCGCACCTATATTTTTAAGTCCAAAAGGTATGATCCTATAACAATAAAGACTACGATCAGTAATAAAAGTAGTCTTCTCCTCATCCTGTGGAGCCATTCAGATTTGATTATATCTGAAGAAAGCATCCATGAAGGTGAGAAGTTTATGGCCTGAGGTTGCGTCCACCAGTTGATTGATTCTAGGCAAGGATAGCTATATTTTGGGCAACCTGTGTTTAAATCTGTGAAGTCTATGCACATTCTTCATTTGTCATTTATTGTTTTAACAAGAACAACATTTGTGATCTAGTCTGGATAAAGCACTTTTCGAATGAATTCCGTCTTAAGCACCTTATTGACTCCATCCATTATAGCCTTCTGTCGCTCTAGTGCAAAACTACATTTTTTTGCTTTACTGGTTGTCACTTAAGATCCATGCCCAGATGGTGTTTCATGACTTCTATATCAATCCCGGGCATGTCTGTAGGCGCCCGAGCGAAGACATCAGTATTTCTTTGTAAGAATATGATGAGCTGCTTTCTAGCTTCTCCTTTCAGGTTCGAGCCTTCATAGTATGCTCTTCATTCCCATCATTCAAGAGGATTTCTTCAAGGTCGTCGATGGGTTCTCCTCTTTCTTTGGATAGATCATCGTGAGCATCAAGCCCATCCATCAAACAAAGGTCTGCTTGTCTCCCCCATATAAGGCAATATTATAGCAGTACTGGGCTAGGACCCGATCTCCTCTATTCTTTCTGACTCCATAGCTTATTAGGAACTTAACTTTTAGATAGTAAGTTGAAACCACAGCTCAAAGTGCATTCAAACCAGGTTGGCCATGGATCGTATTGTAAGCAGAAGGGGCTTTGACTACCAAAAAATTAACTTATGCCTTAGATTGCTTTAGATATTTGCCAGCTATCATAGGCAATGTTATTATTCTTTCTACCAGCACTACATCACCCGTGAACCCCAGCAATGAAGAATTCATCGGACCCATCCTATCAATAGAAATGGATATTTTGGAGAAAGCATCATAAAATAAGACATCAGCAGAGCTTCTATTATCAATTAACATACGACGTACATCATAATCAACAATATTTAAAATAACTACAACCACATCATTATACAAAAATTAAACTCTCTAAGCATCTTCTTCAATGAAAGTGATGGATTCTTCAGTCTGCTGTCTCTTTACCAGCTCTACTGATCCACTGGCCTTTTCTCGCTGATGTCCCCCAGTGATAGTATTGATGACTCCAAGAGAGGGCCAATCTCCTTGGGGCTCATCCCTCTGAGATGGTTTAGATTATGATGGGGCTCTCAAACGATCTTCTCTCCTCTTCGATCGACGTCTAATGAATTTGTCTAGCCGACCTCTTCTGATCAGTGCCTCGATCTTGTTCTAAAGCTGGATGCATTTTTCTATGTCATGACCATGGTCAAGATAGTAAAGACAGTACTTGTTAGGATTACGCTTGGTCGGATGAATCCACATCCTCTTCGACTCTATCAGCTGCTTCCTTATCTCCATTAGCACCTGAGTCTTTGAGGTATTCAAGAGGGCGTAGTTGTTGAATCTTCTAGGAGAAAAGTTTCACTCAACTTTCTTTCAGACGTGGGCTTGCTGGATTCACCCTCCTATCATTTTCTTGCGGCCTCATCATCCTTCAATTTAAAGGTCTCCTCTGCTTGGGCATATCCTTCAGTCCATGCTAATATATTAGCAAAGTCCCTGGGATACTTTATTTCTAGGAAGGATAGAAGATCATTCTTTTGAAGACCATCCTTCAGTGCGGCCATGGCTACAGACTGGTCTAAGTTTCGAACCTCCAATGTAGCAGCATTAAAGCGGCTGACGTAGGCTTGGATAGACTCTTTCTCTTTCTACTTTATATTAATGAGAGAGTTTGAATCTCGTCTTGGACGTTGGCTGCTTATAAAATGAGCCATAAACTAATGGCTCATTTGGTCAAAAGAGAAGATCGTACCTGACTTAAGGCTCGAGTATCAATTTTTCACTGCTTCCTTCAAGGTAGATGGAAAAGCTCGGCATAGGATGGCATCCAACGTGCCATAGAGCAGCATCATTATTCAGAAGGCTTCAAGATGGTCGATCAGATCAGAAGTTCCATCATAGATTTCGAACTGAGCTTGAAGTTAGACGAAATAAGTTCTTGCATGATTTTGACAGATAAAGAGGGATCAGTGCAGATGTCATCATGGTGGGATGGAGCAGCATGGTGGAGCTCTTCAATCTGCCAGTTCATATCCTGAAGCTTTTGATCGAGAGCGTCATCTCGACCGTGTATCTCAGAGGGCCGCCGATTGTAGATGAAAAAAGTCTCCTTCGAAGAAGAATCATGATTGAAATAGAGGCTCTCTGCTCTCTGCTTTTCCTTCCTAGAGGCGACGAGTCTGTTGACCCAGATTGCCCTTCTTGACATCGATTCTTGAGGCTCTGACTGAGGATTTTCCGACTAGATTGCCATCGAAGGCTGCTGTATGGCCTGTACCATTTCGATGAGACTCCAAACCTACTGCATCAGTAGGTTGAACTGCTCCGAATCTACCATGACTGCTGGCGAAGGAGGTTGGAGAGTGGATGATGGAGCCAGAATGGTTGAATCCAGCTCGAATTTGACAGCAGAAGCGGTAGACCATCGGATGGTTATCTTCCTTGGGGGCATCTCTAGAGCAGAAGGAGATTAAACAGAAGCAGATTTAACAAATTAAGAGAGAAAAGAAAGCAGGTAGAATCGACTGGGTACTCCTTTTAGAATAAGAGCTCAAAGTCTCTTCCTCTAGCATCAATCCTATTACTGTGGAAACCCATGAGGACGTCGGAGGTAGCTAGAGTGGAGAAGGCAAGGTCACAAATGGGATCTACAAAATAAAATCCAAATTGGAGATGTGTAGCTTTGGTAGGATCCTTCGATGCTCAAGTTAATTTTTCGGCCAACTGAAATAGAGTGTACAGGATAAAGAAGCAGAGTGACGGAAAGGAGAAGAGAGTCTAGAGAAAATATATCTGGAGAGTCTCTTTTATAGATGGAGCATGTAATAAACTGATGGTGACAGTCGTAACCATCCGATAGTGGACCGTTCAGACCATGTGGAGTTTGTTATGGAGGATGAATTATCATTTATCACAACTTGTAGGCAGTGTAGATTTTCTTGTTGAAGTTTGGATGTAGATTGGAGACTTTGGTGCCTGCAGTGAACTTAGGATCAATCGAGGGCTATTAGGGCCAACGTCTAATTGCTTTAGAAAGTTTGGAAGCTTCCTGAGTTGCACACAAGTGGGTGCCTCCTAAACCAAGATCTGAGACTTCCGCGCCCCTCCTTGTACATGGAAGGAGCATGACTGGAAGAGTTCGTTTGGAAGGAGCACGATTGAAAAACTTCATTTGAAAGAAGCACGACTGGAGGCATTCATCTAGAAGGAGAGCGACTATAGGGATTTGTCCGAAAGGAGCACGACTGGAGGAGTTTGAAAGGTAAGGTTAGTTAAACAATAGTTCTTCTTTACCATTTAAGATCGTGTCATCGGACTTCTATGTGCTTTGGGAAGGTTTTGCAATACGAATTTTTTGTTGAAGAAATTAGCAAAATTCAAATAGAAAGGAGGTCGACGATCAAGAACTTTGGCCAAAAACTTCGGCGGGGGTCATTTTACCCCCAACACACACTATACTAAAAAAATAAATATAAATCATATAATTTTTAAAATAAAAAAGTAATTTTTCTATTAATATTAAAGAATTAAAAAATAAAATTTATAAATTAAATAATATTAAAGAAGAAGTAAAAAAAATATAATTCATATATAAAATTAAGTAAATATGGTCAAAAGTTGGAATACCTTTTTCTATTGGTAAAAAATATTAATGTGCTTTTAAAAAGAAGAAACATGTTTTGTAAAAAAGAAGGGGGAAACTTGCACAAGTATTAAAAGATATGAAAAATAAATTCTAAAAAAATAAAATATCTTTTGCCATGGATGGAATGATGAAAGAGGTTAGTAGAAAAAAAACAAAGAGATTGAGTTAATTAAAGAAAGATGCTTTAATATCAATGCAAGAGAGCATGGGTGGTAAGATTTGTGGTTTAAATAGAGTGAGTTGGGACAGGATTGGAAATTAGCAAATTAGAGAAAAAGAGGGCAGGCAAGTAAAAAAATTAATAAGTCATAGGTTCTCTTTTTTCAATCTTTAACCAATTTGTGGATATATATTGGTTGGGAATCCTGCTTTTGTGGGTTCAGGACTTTTTTCTATCCCTTTCTCCAAGGAAATGGAATTTTTCTTATCAGGGTTTTACTATAGATTTTTTTTTAATATTAATTTTTCTTATTTTATATATATTAAAATAGAGTTATAAAAAGGTTACTTAATTTTTTGAGAAAAAAATTATGCAAAGCCAAAATAAAACAAAAAGAACAATCTTGTCCAATGTTGGTATAGCAGATTTTATAATATTTGGTAATCATGTAACAATACAATATTACATTCTTTCAAATTGTAGCATATAAGCAAATAACAAAAGTAGTAGGCAGAATCATTTTATATTAGAATGCCTAAAAAAAGATCATGATAAAATATTAAATTGGTGCATGGTTGTTAGATATACGCAAAGATATTAATGTAAATAAGCTAGCATCACTGTATGATACAGTGAATTAGCAAAATATTTATTAGGCAATAAAGTACTGTATAGATTGCCTTGCATTCTAAAAACCTTGAAAGGAAAGAAAGTTTATCTTGTGATGATCATGTAGCTAATTACATCTTTTCTATAAAGTCACATGCGTAGCAACAATATTTCTTTACCTAAATATATATCCAAGTACATTGAAATGCATTAACACAAAGTCAACCCAAAGACTACCCTTTAAATGTGTGCAATTAATTATGGTAAGACTTTGATATAAGCTTTATAATTTTTTATGTCAATCTCCTTCGTGGTGGAGTATCATTAGATTCATCCAAATAACATTAGAATGAAAAATTTGAAGTTGATAGTGAAATTGCATTCGCTTCATAATCCACCATAGATGTGTTTGGAGAAAGAACATAATAAAATAACTTAAATTAGATGGAGCCAAAAGAAAAGGTGAACAAAATGGCTAGTAGGCATAAATCAATTCCTTCATCCATCTTGAATCACTAGATTTGCTAAAAGTACACAACTACTTGAAATTTGCAAGTAAAGATTCGGCATCAATTTCTTTCCATATCAATTAAATATTTATGAATAAATTGTAACTCATCTTTTTCTTTTTTTGTGAAGGAAAAAATATTAGAACAGTCTAACAATTAAACTCTAGAATAAATAACTCAGTTATCTCAAAAGTTACCTCTTTGTCAACCATATCCTTACAATGATGAAAATGCTTATTTGGAGTTATCAACATTAATGAGCATCCAAGGTTGCTTGAGTATAAGAGGAAGGTTACTTGACTCATTTAAGTATCTTTTCATCGACACTATAAGTAATAGTAGAGGCTTCGTTTACATTATGTAAAGCTTATAAAACCAAACCCTCTAAATGATTAGTTTTTCAATTTGCAATAACCCTAGCTAGATAGGGAGAAAATCTCAATAGCCTCCAAAAGCACATATAAAAAATATATATATATATTGCTAGTATAATGTCATTAAAAAAAAATGGATAGTAATGCATGTCTTGAATTTCTTTTACATAGGTACTAAGGGCTTTTTCTAAGATTTGTTTATTTATGTTATATGAGGCCTAGAAAAGAGGAATTTAGAAAATTAAAATTATTAGATACATGAAAATGAATAAAAAATAAGAAGAAAATAAGGTTGAAAGTCATATGGGTGCCACTAATAGAGAGCTTTAACTTTGAAGATGATATACATTATATTGCTTGGTAGGTAGATGGATTGGAAGTTATAGTTTTGTTAATCCTCTCTCTTCTTCTTCTTTTTGAGAGTGAGAGAGAATTTATAGTTTGCTTAATCAAATTAATAATTTTATTAGCAAAATTCTTAGTTAGAATTTGGATCTAGTGCATGCTACTTAATAGCCTCAAGGTGGTTGTGGGTGTAGGACAGTACGATAAGGTTGAGGTCATCAAAGCTAGGTTGGCACTAAAATGGAGGTTATTGGTTAGGATAGGCTTAGTGAGGAAGTGGATGAGCTTCATTATAGGAATGTAGTGATGATGGAGACTCATGCCATTAGGGGTGATGATGGTGATGGAGGTAGCAAGATGATAGAGGCAAGCAAGAGGGGAATGAGAGAAGGTGAAAAAGAGGATGAGTTGGCCATTAGGAAAGAGAATGATAGATTACCATTAGACATGTGAGAATATAGTCTTTGTAGATAAGTTTGATCTTTAAAGAGAGGAGAGGTAGTCGGATTTAGACTCACTGGAGAGTAAGTATACTTTTAAAACAATTTAGATTGGTGATGATGATGACTATTAATCACAAAAGGAAGACGATTATGGGGTTTTTTTATTTCATTACAAATTTAAACTAGTTTCTATAACTTATTTATGAAATGCCAATCAAACACATTTTAAAGAGGAGTATTTTTTTTTTTTTGTTACACAAAAGGAGTAAGAGGGTAACTAGCATAGCTACCCACTGTATTGGATGAGTACGTCATCCCAACCCCTATCCAAGCATCAGTCGGATCAATAACCATCCCATGCACTTATGCCCAGGCATGCAGAATAAATTCCTTCATTTAATCAACTTCCATAAGCTCGAACCTGAGATGTGAGGGGTATGGGACCATAGCCAGTTCCAACTGGGCTACCAATCAGGTGATGAAAGGAGTGTTTATTAGCCAAATATTTAAGTAAAAGAGATTTCAATTACCAAATGTATAGCTATAAATAGTTGAAAGAATTTTATTAATGGAAACTAATTAAGAGAAAATGATAGAGGGATATTTATATGTTTTTGCATGAGGACCAAAAACTATTCCTACCAAAAACTAATGTTATAAATAATTTTAATCTTTCCATCTTATGTATCTGACTTTCAGTTTAGACTTTATATCCACCAAAAATAATAATAATACTATAAATAACTAAGTATAGACTATAATTAATATATTTTTATTTTTATAAATAATAAAAGAATAAATAAAAGTGGAGCCAACCATAGTTTTCGTGTTTTGCAAGGAAAAACTTTTGAAAAGCAAATATAATGTTTCACTAATAAAAGAAAATGCAGTTGGTATAATCCTTGGTTATGTAAATTGGCAAACATCCAGTGAGGTATTTCTTAGAATGATGATTTTTTTTAAATGTTTTTCTAGTTTTGGTGTTGGTTTCAACTCATTTTTGAAAAATAGATGATTTTAAAAAATATCATTTAAAATAATATTTTAAAAAGTAAAAAAGCTATTTCAAATGATGCTTTTAATGCCAACCTAGCCTACTGGCAGCCCACATTAGAAACACCATTTTTTTTTAAAAAAAAAGGGTAGAAACGTCATAAGAAATGACACTTTTAAAACAACCATCCTAAAAGGTGCTTATATAAGCGCCATTCGAAATGACATTTTTAAACATGCCATTTCTTGGGCTGAAACTACTATGCCTAGCTCAAATAGTGAAATTGGAATACCAACAAAATAAAACTTTAATTATCAAAATTGATCCATGCATTACCAAAATTGGAATCTCAAATTGGTGAATCAAATGCACAAGGTGGAAATGGATCAAAATTAACATCAAGAGGTGGACCATCTTCATAGTAATGTCTTCCTAATTTCCTCTTAATAGAGCAGATAGCTGGATGCTCATTCTCAACCTGAAAATATGAATATATGGAATGCATCATAGGTCCTCTGCTCTTCACACCCATGGTGTTCATCAACTTGTAATTGTCACCCTAGTATGGATACTCTGAGGACAGCAAAGAAGAAGGATCCTTAACCATGTTGCCACAACCTTCCTTGTGATGCTGAGCTACTTTCTGAAGATCTATCATTTGCACTAGCATGACATCCAACATTGAACTGCCGAGCCCTTTGCTTAAGAGCAAGAATAGTAGATGAAGAACTCTAGCCATAAGACCTTTTGCTTTCTATTTCTTTCAAATCAAAATACATATCCCCTTGTTTAGTACGGCTGCATGATTTCTATCTAAAACCACTTGTGCAATCATGTACTAGACCATTATATTTTCCATTTGCATAAACTTCACCTTGCATTAGTTTCTTGTCTTTCAATCTTCTGTGGCAGAACCATCTAAAGACCTACTTCTCTGACAACCCTATTTGCTTTACAAACTACAACTTCATTGGTTCACTAGGGTATTTGTGCTATAGGAAATGTAAATATTCATTATTAATGATTTATGTTCTAATAAAACAAAATATGGCATCTTTACATATTAGAGGAGTAGCAATAAAACTACTATGCCTAGCTCAAAACTTATTTAACACGTTATTGCAAGCATAATAAGATTGCTAATGCATATAGGTACTACTTCGTTTGGTAATTCAAACAAAGTATGAGATTTCACTATGCCCCTTATAACCATATACTGAATACTTTAGTAAAATTTCAATGAAACTTTGTGAAGAGAAATCCTGATTTTCCGGTCCAGGTTCGTCCAGATCTGATCAGATCAAGAGATATATTTCAAAATTTTTTCTCTTGATCCCAATCTGATCTTGATATGTTTCAGATCTAATTTTTATTATTTTAATAAATAAAATAAAATAAGATAAATTAAATCAAATTTAATTTACCTGATTTGGATAATCCTATTACCCTATAGATGATCCTGATTGCAGCGGAAGGTTCTGGATCTAGCCACGCAAGCGCCTGGCCTCTACCGGTATCCACTCGGGTTGGATCTGGAGATCCTCTTCTTCTCTATCACGTCTCCAAAAATTAGATCTGGATCTGATCTGGAGGATCTTCAAAACTCTTTTGAAGATCTGCAGTCGTCCTTTTGCAGCAGCGCAACCTTCTTACTTTTGATCGCCTTTCCTTGATCTGAATCGCACCAACCAAAATCCAAAACACCTTTTGGATGTGGAGAGCAAGGGGAGAAGAAGCTATGGCATGGAGGAGGAGGGGAGAGGCAGCCTTGGGGCGTGGGGTTTCTCAATTGAATTGCATTGCCATTAGGGTTGGGCGCAGGGTCTTATTTATAGACCTCTTGTGATCCAACTCCTCTTCCTCCCAACCAATCACAATCCTTTGTGAAATTAGATCTAAATCTGATTGGTGGGAATAGAGATCCCTGGATTCCTCCTTAGAGGGCGCCTAAGATCAGTCAAAGTTGGCTCTTAGAAGAACTCTAATTGGAATCCAAAAAGGAGATGGAGTCCTTGTCCAACAAGGACTCCTAGGCGCCTCCAACTTGGGCTCACGCCACCCTTGGCGTGCGCCCTTCTCCTTGCCAGGTTCTGGCAGGGGGACAGGCCCCCACCAGCTCTCCAATAGGTGCATGACATGTGGTCAAAAGTCAAAGTGTCAATGGTCAACGTTTGACCAGTCAAAGGTAGACTTTTGACCAAAGTCAAAGAACAAGAAATGGCAGGTGACCAAAAATGGCAGGTAATGTCTTACAAATAAGACAACCTATTCTAACTTGGACAACCTCCAGTTAGACCATATGAAGGCCTCTGATTGAGCACAAACTCCTTTGGCTCAGTCAGGACAACTTATTTGTGATAGTAAAAGAAGAACGTTAGGTTCAATCGAGTGCTAGCATGATTTCCTTGAACCTAATTGAATCTCATTCAGATCAATTGAACTAGATCAGTTCAATTGATGATCACCAGATTCAAACCCTTGTTTGTGTGACCCAGTTAGGTTCAGTTCTATATGGTAATGGGATATGTCATGATCTCTATCATCGACATCATCGAAACTCCTTTCGATGGATCAGAACTCTTCTGATTCGAACAGCTAGAATGATCGATCATCTAAATCATTCTAATTGCTTCCCAAAATCCACCAGTGACACCTAGCAGTATATGGTGGCAACCCATCAGAGCTGAATGCGAACCTCTTGGTGCAGCTACCTGTGTGATTAAGTTCTTCTATCTTGAGCCCCGATCAGATTAGGGTTAAGGTAAACTCGTCAAACCCTAGTCTCTGTCATATGATATAATCATTCGATTCGAGTCCAATGTGAAAATCTAAATAGAAACTCTTTCTATTATTTCACTCTGCCATGGCCATGGGCTTCAGGACTTGATTCTCATGATTATCATAGGGCTGCTCCTCTACCACCGAGGTAGATAGATCCCATCTTGATGCAATCCAGTTCCTACAATGAACATGCTATAGCCAACATACACCTCAGGGTTCCATATGGCTAGGAGACCGAGTAATGGTGTAGTCAAACTATAACACCCTCAAGGTGAACTGCCGATGCATCTTAGGTCAAAGAATCAGACACACTACTGCAGCATCGAGTCAGTCATTGACGAGAAGGTAGACTCCCTAATGACTACTCGAGGTGGTCACGCTCAGTGCCCTCGTTCTCTAACGAGTATCTATACTTTCGCTCTGGTGTCTCCACACCGTAGACTCAAGACTCATCTACTAAAGAGAAGCGATCGTACACCAATCTTTCGGATCAATCACCATCCTCGTGATGATCCTATGGTCGGGAGCTGTTTATGAGTTAATAATGATTATTCATGTCTTAAATTTTCAACTCTTGAAAATATGAATTATCATTACCATTAACTCAAAGGATGTATCACAGACACTAAATACACAGGTGTGATAGAAAATAACCCATTTTATTAATTATAGTCAAAATTATAATTTTGCCCCTAGAAGTGTATTACAAGTGTCAGCCAATTCTGGCTTCTAGGGCACATATATCTAACACTTTGACAATATCTCCCCTATAAATAAGATAACTAAAATCATAGCAAAATGCCTATCATGTGAAGAAAAATCGTAGGCGTTTCATGCATGCAATTTCAAAAATTTTAATGAAAGCAAACTAGATTAAATATTTTAATCCACCATGCATGCATTAAACTTGATCTAAAAATAACTTACGCTTGGATCTATGCCATGATATAATGCATATATAACATTTAAAATTAAAGAATAGAATAGATAATATCTAAAGGTGTAGATTTTATCTATAAAGAATCAAAGATCTAATCTCATCACCTGAGCACGAGTTGAAATACACCACTGCTGAAAATCGTGGATCTAAAAGTTACTTCTAGCTGCACATACGAATGGCCTCCATAGATATCCACACGAGACTCTAATCCGACCAATCTCCTTGAAGTGCTAGCTTCTTGTGGAGATCTTCTTGATGGTTGAATTGGCTCCTTCTTCAAATCTCTCGGATGCTCCAGGAAGTGAAGAAGGACTATAGGAGGAAGTTGAGGTGGAGATATTGGAAGACTCAAGAACTGTTTCTCTCTTTCCAAAATCCTAAAACAATTCTAGGACACTCACCTAAGAGGAGAAGGTTCTCCTCTAATCTCACATGCCTTGAAGACAATGCCCACCCCAAAGCCTCATGCCCCACCCTCTGTTTTCTCTCTTTCTCTCGATGAGAAACTATTTCTCATATGACTCTTAGCCCTCACACATGCCTAGAAAGTGTCCTTCTTAAGATGGGCACAAAGTAGAGGATAAGATAAGGATAAGTATCAACTTCAAATCCTATTTGAATTCGAACTTAAACAAACTTGATCCTATCCATAAGAGAGAGAGGGGGCGGTAAAAGTTATTAGGCATGGAAAATCCTCATGCAAATTTTGAATTTGCATGAGGACAAGAGAGGCATGGGATTAGGGTGGTTGGTGCATGGTTATAGTCCAATCTAAATTGGACTCTTGGGTTCTCATAAATTTGATCCAATCAAAACACCATTTGATTAGGTCCAATTAGAAGGTGAGACCTAATCCAACTAGGCATCTAATTAATTCTAATCTAATTAGAAATTAATCAAGCCCAAGATCTGATCAAATTAAGAATCAAATAGCCTAAGCAATTAGGTCATCTCATACCCAATTAGGTCCAATAAAATTGAATCCAATTCAATTAGACTTGATCTGAACCTCAATGCTCAATCAAATTGAGCTAATCAACAATCCATTACTAATTAATCCTCCATTAAATTTACTAACTCTTAGCATAAAGTTAATTATCAATCATATTGATGATTATATCCTTGAACGACTCATAATCATTGATCAGCTATTTGATCAGTCAGAAATCTCTTATGTATGTGATCCCATGGATTTGAATACTAAGCCAGTAGCATAGAAAGCAATTTCTATACCAATTGAAGTGATCATCTTGTAATGATACCCAACGTTCGAATAGATTGAATAATTACAAAGCAATATTCAAGAACCCAAGCATATCGTTACCGTATAATTCATCCCTTTTACTCTTAATGCTTAGAATAGCTTCAGAATTAACCGCCAACTCTTAATCAATACATTTATAATGTATCTCAATCTAATAAATATTGTGACTCCTCATAAGGATTATTCTGATCAAGGTTTGCTAAATTAAAATATAGAGTAGCATTTTCTTCTAAAATCAAGAGTCAATTCCATTTTGACTCATACACAGACTTCATAAGTACTTGACTATACTCAAAATCTTCTATCACTACATTAGAAATATAGGTAGTCTAGCACTAAGGTACATTGAGTTGCTTGCAAGTCATCCTAGTGATCTCATATCGGAGGAATACTTATATCCATATCATTTACGAGTATCTCTTGACAGCAGAGCACTTCATAGTTGAGTCATGTTCAGTGAAATATATCTTTACATTTCACCTGCATGCCATACCTATATCTCCACACTCCTTGATTATGAGAACAACTAATCTATATGGCACATAACGATCCATACTAGATAAACATTATCATCTTGATTAATAACATATCATTTGATCATGAACAAGTTTAAAAACTATACGATAAATCCTCTTTTATTGATTGAAAGTAGTTCTAAGGACTTCGTCATAACATAAGAGTTTAATAAGAAAGATGCAAAATTTATGATGAATTATCAAATAATTTTTATTAATTTATAATTTATATATAAATTACAAAGAGCACAACAGTCTATAGCTTAGATGATTGGTTTTAGAATATATTTTTTAACAACTTTCACTTAGACTAAAACAAATCGAAATAATATCTAATACCCATCTTCAACTTGTGATCTTCGAACTCTTTAATTCCGATAGCTTTAGTAAATGAATCAGCCAAATTCTCCTTTCCATCGATCTTTTAAAGATTAACATCATCTCAAACCATGATTTCATGGACTAGGTGATAGCGATGCAGAATGTACTTGGTATGCTAGTGGAACTTCAGTTCTTTCGCTGAGCTATGACTCTAGTGCTGTCACCGTATAGCAAAATAGGACCATCAATAGAGGGTGCCACTCTAATCTTGTCGATAAACTTCCACAACCAAACAGCTTTCTTGGCAGTATTGGATGCCATAATGTACTCCGCCTTGCAAACAAGATCAACCATAGTGTGCTACTTAAAATTTTTATAGCAGACAGCTCCTCCATTTAGGAATACATAACCCAACATACTTTTACTATCATCATAATTTAACTGAAAATTGAAATCAGTATATCCTACAAGTTTTAAGTCAGAATCTTCATAAATGAACCATTGGTCCTTAGTTATTCTCAAATACTTAAGAATTATCTTTACAGTTTTTCAATGGTTCTCATCCAGATTAAATTAGTATCTACCCACTATCCCTAGTGAGTAGGCCATATCTGATCTCATACATATAATAGCATACATGATAGATTTCACTGTCGAGATAAATGGGATTCTACTCATACGCTCACTCTTTTATGAAGTTGTTGAACATCCTTCTTAGAGAGAGAAATTTCATGGCCTATCAAAAGATAGTCCTTCTTGAAATGGCCATACTAAATCATTTCAGTATAGTATCAATATACGTAGACTGGGATAATCTAAGTAATCTTTTAAATCTATCTCTATAGATCTTCATCCTTAGGATGTAGGATATTTCTCCTAAATTCTTCATGGAGAATTGAAATAACAGCCATATCTTTATTTCTTATAATATAGGAATATCATTTTCAATTAAGAGAATATCATCCACATACAATACAAGAAATATGACTACAGAATCATTAGCCTATTTATAAATGCATGATTCTTCTCCATTCTTAATGAAGCCATATATTCTGATTATCTTATCAGAATACATGTTTCAACTTCAAGATGCCTATTTTAATCTATAAATAAATCTCTAAAGATTGCACACCTTTGATTCATCTATGAATGTGAACCCTTCAGGCTGTATATATATCTCTTCATCCAGCTTTTCATTTAGAAAAGCTGTCTTGACATCTATTTGTCAGATTTTGTAATTTAATTATGCCACTATTGCAAGCATAATCCAAATGGATTTGAGCATTGCTACCAGAGAAAATATTTCATCATAATCAATATCATAACATTAACGATATTCCTTGATAACCAAATGGATTTTATAGATCTCCACTTTCCTATCTGCATCCTTTTTCTTTTAAAAATCTACTTACATTCTATGGGTTTTATTCTTTTAAGTGGATCAATGAGTGTCCATACATCATTGATCTTCATGGACTCTATTTCGGACTTTATGACTTCAAGCCACTTATTAGAGTCAGATCTCTACATAGCATCCATATAGGTGATCGAATTCTTATCATTCTCATCAAATTCAACAGAATCACTATCTTAGACAAAGAAACCATAGTATCTTTCTGATTGACATGGTACTCTACTGGATCTTCTTAATGGTGCCTCTACAATGGGCTTTGAGTTTGATCTAATTAAATTAGTTCTGTAGGTTTAATATCTATGTCAGTTCTTTTACCGATCGAACTTTCTCAAGCTCGATTCTAGTGGTATTAGTTTCTTTCCTAAAGAACTCTTTTTTCAAAAAGATTATCCTATTATTGATGAACACTTTTTGTTTTTCAGTAAGATAGAAGTAATATCCCCTCATCTTCTTGGGGTATTCTATGAACAAACACTTATCCAAGTTTATCGGTCTGTAAATGTTTGATGTAAGCTGGATAACCCTAAATCCGAAGGTAAGAGAGTGTTGGTCTATGCCCGATCTATATCTCATATGGAGTTTTTGCAATAGATTTACTTGAAACATTGTTCAAAATAAAATAAGCAGTCTCAAGAGCATAATCCCAAAAAGAAATTGGTAGAGTTGCAAATCTAGCATGGATTGAATAATGTCTAATAGAGTTCGATTTCTCTTTTCTGATTCATCATTATGTTGTGGTGTCCCAAAAGATATCTATTGCGAGAAAATTTCATTCTCTTCTAGATAGGTCAAAAACTCACTGAAAAAGTATTCACCTTTTCGATTAGATCGAAGAATTTTAATACTCTTTTCAGTTTATTTATCTACTTTATTACAAAATCATTTGATCATTTTAAATGATTCAGACTTATACTTCATAAGGTAGATGTACCCATACCTAGATTGGTTGTTTGTGAATATAATTAAGTAGTTATACCCTCTTCTGGCACTTGTGTTCATGGGTCCACAAACATTAGTATGTATTAGACTTAGAACATCTACGGCTCATCCATCCTTTCCAGTAAAGGATGACTTGGTCATCTTTCTAACAAGGCAGGACTCATAGGTCGGCAATAATTCATAATCATTGATATTGAGGATTCTCTCTTTGATCAACCTATTTATCCTATTCTTATTTATATGATCTAGCCTACAATGCCAAAGGTAGGTATCCCTAACATTATCTTATTTAGGATGTTTGTTAGATGTGTACATTATACTAATCAACTATGATAAAATATGAATATCATTTTTTAATTATCCACGCATCATAGTAACACCATTCATAATGACATCATAATAAATTTTTTTATTAAAAAGTAATAACCATCTTTAGCCAAAAGGCCTACGGAGATTACATTCATTAGGAAAGATGGATAAAGTTGATAATCACTCAAAATGACATTAAAAGAATTGATAATAAGCTCTACAATTTTTAAAGTTAGGACTAGAACATGACTTTCATCTCCAATGTTCAGGAATCTCTCATCGTCTTCAAATTTCCTACTGACTTGAAGTTCTTATAATAAATTATAAATATTAGTTAAACTTTTAGTATGTAATATCCGGTAGTAGTATCACAAATGAAGAAATTACAAGGTGTTATCATATAATTATCTTGACCAGCAACTGCTTGCTTCTTTCTCTTTTTTGGCCTATTTAGAGAAGATACAGGGGATAATTTCTTTTCTAATGACCTTGCTTCTTATAATAGAAGCACTGTCTAACTTTGGTCTACCTTAGACTTCTTATTTTGATCGGGCTTGGACACCCAGGCATGCTACACCTTCTTCTTATTTCTCTTCTTCCCTTTCTTAAAGGGACGACGCCCAGCCGAGGACCCACCAACCACATTCACCGACTCCTTAAGGAGCTAGTTGTCCTCCTAGAAAGTCTGTAATAATCCTAGCAAGCTATGATAGTTTATTGCAGGCTAAGTCACTCTATAATGACTGAGAAAGGGCTGGTAAGACTTTGGCAAAGAGTCAGAATCGCATCTTTTTCTAGTTGCTCATGCAAGAAAAATCCAAGTTTGTTCAAGCGCTCAATCTGTTTAATCATGTACAATACATGATCAGTGACTGATGTCCTATCTCTCATTTGAGCATAAAGATAGCATAAGATATTTTCTGCCTCTCAACGTCATCAGGAGAGTTGAAGGACTTGTTCAATACTTGAAGCATTTTCTCCGACTTAGCATCCTCAAATTTATAGCTAAACTCGTCATTTATGACCGCCTACATGATACAACATACTATGGTTTAGTCATTAAGCCACTTCATGTAAGTATCTTGGACTGCACCACGAGTGTTCAGAGTGGGTTTCTCAGGTGTGGGATCTATAAGAACATATAAGATCTATTCGTACTCTAGAATAATTTTTAACTTTTGATACTAGCTATCGAAGTTAGATCCCATGAGCTTATCACTATCCAATAGTGATAAGAGAGATAAGGTAGTAGCCATTACTGAAAAAAAATAAAGATCATTATTAGTATATGAATTATTTAATCTTAAAGACTTAGACTTTAATTTAAAGATTCTTTCACTATTTTATATAAATTGATGGTCTCTACCTCCAATTTGAAGAATTACATTAATTTCTTAGTGGGTACTAAAATCCACATAGACTGCATATGGGCTCGAGGAAAGCTCTGGCCAATCCATGTGCATTTACGGGTAGGTTCTTAATCAATTATTTTATCAAATAATTTCTAATAATTATTTTATCCTAGGCATCGCTTCAGCAGGTATAAGGTGCCTCCACTGAAAGTCTTGGTTAGGTCCAATCATTAATGTGAACATACTCAGTGGATCTAACTAAGGAATGATTAGGCTTAAAGACAACTCTGGCCAACCCAACCATTCATCAGATAGTCCTAATAGAGTAATCATATAATGAATGATAACTCCAATAGCTAGATGAACACTAGGCATAAGATGCTTCAAATGTTCAGCTAGACTATTGGACTCATTACCGTCCACATTAATGGAAGGCTATTAACTTGTTATCCCATAACATTTTTATTTTAAAGATTTAATAATTTAAAAATTTTAATTATGTATATTAGAGAAAAGAGAAGAAAATAACCAGCAATCAATAATGTTTCCACTGACTCCACGAAGTATAAAAAGGACTAGAGAAAAGTTGGTTCATTAGCACCTAAATTAGTCATACTGATTAACCTTAATGGCATGGGTTAGCTCAAATCATCAATATTGCCCAAAGATGGCTACTTAAGAGAAGGAGTGAATTAGGTATTTAAAATTTTAAACTTTAATTATGCTCAATTTATATATTGTGTGCTTGGTGAAATAGTGTAAAATACAATTATAGAATAAGAGCAATATAGATGAACCAATACAAGCACAAGGATCAAGTTTTTATAGTGGTTTGGCACCAAACTCGATACCTACGTCTACTCTCCAAGTAAACCACTTAGAAATTTAACTATAATTATCACTCAATTGATTATAGTTTGATTATTTTTCTTAAGTTCATAGTCTAATCTGGTTGGTTTTGACCTAGGCTCATTAACTACAATCTTTATAATGATTATTTTTTCATACTAATAATCAACCTCGATTAGTTTATCCTTGGCTTACTAATCAAACCCTTACAACGTCAAACTCTAGGCTTGGACTAACCTAAGTTTTTCACTCCAAGAAACTTATAAATAAATAAAAATACAATCACAATGATTAAAAGAGTTTAGAAATAAAAACTCAATGAAGCCCAAGAGAAGAGTTTGTGAGTAGAAAGCTTGTTGGTTTTGGTCTTCTCCTTGAATACTTAAGAGAAGTTGGTGAAGCTCTTCAATGCTTATGTCTTGACTTCTCTTACTTTGAGGATGATTGGAAAGATAGAATAATGTTTAGAAAAATACTTTCTTCACTTCAAGAATGGCTCACACAATCAATGAACTGAAGTGGACTTGAAAGCTCCTCAATAAGTGTTCAAAAAGTTCATCTTAAAATTCTTTAATGTTTATTTTATATTCTAAGGCTTTTCCATGACTCTAGGACATCTGGAAAGGCCCCATTTAATGTTCTAGCCATTAAAAATGAAAATCTAGCCATTGAAAAAAAAAGTTGGGATCAAAAAAGTGTAGATATGAAAAATTAGTCGTTATACTGACTTAGTTGACTAACTTTCTCTGAGTCGACTAAGTTCTTCACTTAGTCGACTAAGACTCAGACTTAGTCGACTAGATATTAGGTGGCTGAAAAATGGCCTTACTATCTTTTGAAGCTTCTTTGCGACTGAGTTGACTACCTCACTGACTTAGTCGACTAAGTCACTTAGATCTTGAAATTTTTTTCTTTCTGTGCTTTCTGTATTGCTGCTATCCTTTGAGACTGAGTCTACTAACCTCCAGACTTAGTCGACTAAGTCCTTTGGATCCTGAAATTTGATCTTTTTATGCTTTGTCTTCTGCTATCCTCTAAGATTGAGTCGACTAACCTCCAGACTTAGTCGACTAAGTCTCTTAATTTCTGAAACTTAGCTTTCTGTTACTAATACTTAGTCGACTAAAACTTCCACTTGATCAACTCAAATTGCTTGCCAAGCATGCAATGAAGTTTTCAGCAGCCTTTCTTTTTCAAATTCATTTATAGGCTAGACTTGCCTTCTAAACTTGATTTAATTTTTATTAACCTTTCTTTTTAAGATGTGTCAAGTCTAGATTTACTTCAAAGACTTTTTGATTAGTGGTACTTCATTTAATTGATGAAAATTATTTGAAAAATTGTGCATACCTAGAATTTAAATTATACATTTTCAAAAGTAATATTAGTAACTTAACAAATTATACTCAAATACTTTTGTTATCATCAAAATCAATCTAGAGATTAACAATTAGATAACCTAACTCCAAGTTTAATTGATCAAATTGGCCAGGTAAGTGAGATCGGTGGGAGGATCTATCAAAGCTTGCCTTAGACACTATCGAAATGGCCAGGTAAGTGAGTTACCAATTAAAAACTACCAATCGAACTACCAAATATACCTTAAACATCAATTGGTTATTAAGTTTTGATTAGGTCATTAAAATGACTCGGGCTCGATCATTAAGCCACAATCAGGTCCATTTGGTATAATCAAAGATATGGACTTGATCAAGTCACAACTTTTGAGTTTAATTATAGAAAAATTAATCTAATTCAACACTTGGTTAGATTTAATCAATTTCTCTATTTCGTTTATATTATAATTAATTCTAATCCTAGGTCTAATCCAGTTAAAAGACCTGATACAAACTAACCCATTGCCCTATATTTTATGCAACATCATTAAATCTTAAATTCACAATCCTAGATCTAAAGATTCAACTCTTAATCATTAATTAAGTGTAGTAATGAAACAATTTCATATTTTGCATAAAACATACATTTAATTTTTTGCTCAAAAAATGGAGTCGATCCCTTCTTTGAAAAAGTTGACTCATCACAATGGGTTGACTCATTCCAAGAATAGGTCGGCCCTTTGTGACAAAATAGAGAGCATAAAAAACAACCTACAGAAAATGAATTGGCTTATTTGTGAACGAGCGAGCTCCAACAATGATTCAAGTCGACTCCAATAGATACAAGTCGACTCACTAGGGTTTGGAGTGAACTCATGGTTGAAATGAGTCGACTCCACAGGCATACCAGCAATAATTCTAGAGTTTTAGACTTTTTGATTTTTACATAAATAGCAACTAATTAAATCATAAATCATCTTTAGATTTAATCTAAATATATTTATGATTCTAAATCTAATTAAAATAAGTTTTAAAAGTTTTTTTTGCTATTTCTCTTCATGAGATATAATCACAGTGGCACCCATACATGCTATAAGAAATTCCCATCGAATGAGAAGAGAGAGCCTTTAAATACTACTTTCTTTTATGACCAAATGGTCATGGTGATTAACCTAATCTAAGTACTTGGCTACTAAGAAAGCTAATCTAACATATCACATATGAAATAGATTAAATTTAGGTCTATATGCATATATATTCATGTCATAATGAACCTAGGCTTTGATACCACTAAAGAAAAACTGTAGGAGTTTCATTCATGCAATTTCAAAAATTTTAGCAGAAGCAAACTAGATTAAATATTTTAATCTACCATGCATGCATTAGACTTGATCTAAAAACAATCTATGCTAGGATCTATGACATGACATAATGCATATATAACATTTGAAATTAAAGAATACAATAGATCATATCTAAAGCTGTAGATCACATCTACAAAGAATTAGAGATCTAATCTCATCACCTGAGCGTGGGTTGAAATACACCACTACTGAAAACCATGAATTTGAAAGTTGCTTCTGGCTATGCACATGAACGGCCTCCATAGATATCACACGAGGCTCCAATCTGACTAATCTCTCTGAAGTGCTAGCTTCTTATGGAGATCTTCTTGATGGCTAAACTGGCTCCTTCTTCAAATCTCTCGGATACTCTAGGAAGTGAAGAAGGACTATAGAAGAAAGTTGAGATAGAGATGGAAGACTCAAGAACTATTTCTCTCTTCCCAAAATCCTAGAACAATTCTAGGATACTCATCCAAGAGGAGAAGGTTCTCCTCTAATCTCACATGCCATGAAGGCAATGCCCACCCCAAAACCTCACACCCCACTCTCTATTTTCTCTCTTTCTCTCAATGAAAAACTATTTCTCAGATGACTCTTACCCCTCATGCATGCCCTGAAAGTGTCCTTAAGGTGGGCACAAATGAGAGGATAAGATAAGGATAAGTATCAAATTCAAATCCTATTTGAATTTGAACTTAAACAAACTTGATCCTATCCATAAGAGAGAGAAAGGGGGGGTGGTGAGAAGTTGTTAGGCATGGAAAATCCTCATACAAATTCTAAATTTGCATGAGGATAAGGGAGGCAAGGGATTAGGGTGGTTGGCGCATGGTTATAGTCCAATCTAGATTGGACTCTTGGGTTCTTACAAATTTGATCCAATCAAAACACCATTTGATTAGACCCAATTAGAAGGTGAGACCTAATCCAATTAGGCACCTAATTGATTCTAATCCAATTAGAAATTAATCAAGCTCAAATCTTGATCAAATTAGAAATCAAATATCTTTAATAATTAGGTCATCTCATAACCCAATTAGATCAAATTCAATTGAATCCAATTCAATTAGACTTGATTCAAATATCAATGCTCAATCAGATGGAGCTAATCAGTAATCTAATTACTAATTAATCCTCCATTAAATTTACTAACTCTTACCATAAAATTAATTATTAATTATATTAATGATTATATCCTTGAATGATTCATAATCATTGATCAGCCATCTGATCAGTCAGAAACCTCTAATGCATGTGATCCCATGGATTCGAACATTAAGTCGATTGCATAAAAACCAATTTCTATATCAATTAAAGTGACCATCTAGCAATGATACCTGATATCTATATAGGTTGAATAATTATAAAGCAACATTCAAGAACCCAGGCATATGGTTACTGTATAATTCATTCCTTTGACACTCAATGCTCAAGATAATTTTAGAGTTAACTACCAACTCTTAATTTGTACATCCATAATGTATTTCAACCTAATAAATCTTGTAACTTCTCATAAGGATTATCCTGATCAAGATTTTGCTAAATTAAAATACAGTAGCATTTTCTCTTAAAACTAGAAGGGGTCAATTTCATCTTAACTCCACATAGACTTTGCAAGTATTTGACTGTGTTCCAAAATCTTCTATCACTATATTAGAAATATAGATAGTCCAGCATCAAAGCACAGTAGTTACTTATAAGTTATCGTGGTGATCTCAGATCAGAGGGATACTTATACCCATATCCTTTGTGAGCATCTCTTAATAGAAGAGTGCTCCGTAGTTGAGTCATGTTCAATAAAATGTACTCCTACATTTTATCTGCATGCCATATCAATGGCTCCATACTCCTTGATTATGAGGACAACCAACCTATATGGCACACAATGATCTATACTTGATAAATATTATCATCCTGATTAATAATATATCATTTGGTCGCAAACAAGTTTAAGAACTACATAATAAATCCTCTTCTATCGATTGAAAATAGTTCTAAGGACTTCATCATAACATAAGAGTTCAATAAAAAAGATACAAAATTTATGATAAATTACCAAATAATTTTTATTAATTTATAATTTATATATAAATTACAAAGAGTACAATCATCTATGGCTTAGACGATTGGCTTTAAGATATATTTTCCAACATTATGGTATACCCATATTTTTTTTCCAAACTCCAATAGACCTGTTCAACATTCACAAGATATACAAAGTGGCAATTAAGCTACCTTAGCTAGGTAGCAGGCATAGGAGAATACAAATATATACAATAAAGCTAGTTAATTGTATAAACTAGTGTACTCAAACAACTACTGAATAAACTAAACTATGATAATGCAACCTATGTACCATAAGATCGTGGTCCCCCCCCCAATCACTTTGACCTTCTTTGAAAGATCATCAATAGCGCTTGGGAGTCCCTCCAAATTACTTATGACACACCCTCTCATACATCAATAGTAGGATCCACTACATCAATGTGGATGCGAGCTAAACCTCGCTCTCGACCTCTGCACATAGGTGGCCTACCCTCTACCATAGCAAAACTAGTATCTGGCTCTCAATCATCATGATGCTCATGTATATGCAATAATATGTAATTCAGTGCCATTGATGAAGATGCTAGAGATGGATCAAACTAGTTCAATAATGGAGTCGTGTCCATCTATTCAATGAAAGATATCATCTATGATGATGGATGGTCCCAACATTCGTATCATGCTGCATCTTAGGGATATGTGGGGAGCCCTCATGCCACATCTCTAGAAAATATGGTGATGCCACTAGAACATATGGTGATGCCATAGGTGACCTAGTATGATAAATGGGGATGTGATCAACTTGCCTAATATCCTGATATGTATGCCTGATAGTTTCATTCAATTTGCCCAGTATGACCAATCACTCCTATTCCCTAATGACTACTCGAGATGGTCACGCTTAGTGCCCTTATTTCTCTAACGAGTACCTATACTCTCGCTCCGATGTCTCCACACCGTAGACTCAAGACTCATCTACTAAAGATAAGCGATTGTACACCATCCTTCTGAATCAATCACCATCCTCGTGGTGATGCTATGGTCGGGAGCATTTTATGAGTTAATAATGATTATTCATGTCTTAAATTTTCAACTCTTAAAAATATGAATTATCATTACCATTAACTTAAAGGATGTATCACAGACACTAAATACACATATGTGATAGAAAATAACCCATTTTATTTGATATTAGTCAAAATTATAATTTGCCCCTAGAAGTGTATACAAGTGTCAGCCAATTCTGGCTTCTAGGGCACATATATCTAACCAATCTTCCACTTATCCTAAAGCCAATTGGCTACAAGTCTATGTCCCATCTTCTCAAGGTGGGCTTCGATCTTCTACTGGCCCAACGGCTTTGTAAGTGGCTCTGCTACATTATCTATGGAGTTGACTCTCTTGATCTCGACATAACCCTTCTCAAGGTGATCGCGGATGAGGTGGTATCGCCGCTCAATGTGCTTAGATTTCTGGTGAGACCTCGGCTCTTTAGCAAGGGCTATGGTGCCATTATTGTCGCAGTATAGAGGAATGGCATCTGATGACATTACTCCAATTTTTGCAGCAAACTTCTTGTACCAGAATGCTTCCTTCGCAGCCTCTGATGCAGTGATATATTCTGCTTCCATGGTGAAATCTGCTATCACCGGTTGCTTGAAATCTCTCCAGCTGATAGCACCACCATTGCACACAAAACAGACTGCTAGATGTCGACTTTCCATCATCTATATCGGACATGAAATCCGAGTCTTGTTATCCCTAGACTTGGAGTTCTTCCATTACCAAAACCAAGCATCATATCCTTAGTTCTTCTCAAGTACTTAAGATACATTTCACAGAAGTCCAGTGTTCTTCATCTGGATTTGACTGATATCTGCTTGTGACACTCACAGCATGGGCTATATCAGATCATATACAAAGTATGGCATACATGACACTTCCTATTGTAGAAGCATAAGGGATCTTGCTCATGCATTTTATTTCCTCAGGTGTGCTAGGGCACATCTTCTTGGAAAGATGAATACCATGTCTGAAGGGTATTAATCCTCTCTTAGAGTTTTCCATACTAAACCTCTTTAGTACTTTTTCTATGTACATCTTCTGTGAAAGTTCTAGCATCCTATTTGGTCTATCCCTATAGACCTTAATTCCTAGAATAAAGGATGCTTCACCTAAATCTTTCATGGAGAATTCTTTGAACAACCATATTTTGACTGTTGTCAATATGGGAATATCATTCCCAATAAGGAGGATGTCATCCACGTATAATACGAGGAAGACAACAATGCTCCCACTGACCTTTTTGAAGATACATGGTTCCTCTTTGTTTTTTATGAAACCAAACATTTTGATCACATAATTGAAACGAGTGTTCCAGCTCCAAGATGCTTGCTTAAGTCCATATATGGACCTTTGCAGTTTGCAAATCTTATGATCAGTATCACTGGATGTGAAACCTAGCGGCTATTCCATATAGATATTTTCCTCAAGATATTCATTCAAGAACGCCGTTTTCACATTCATTTGCCATATTTTATAATCAAAATAGGCTGCAACGGCAAGCAATGTGCGGATGAATTTTAGCATAGCCATTGGAAAAAAGATATCCTGATAGTCAATGCCTTCACGTTGACTATAACCTTTTGCCACTAGTCTAGCCTTGAATGTCTCCACATTTTCATCTGCACCAATCTTTCTCTTGAAGATCTATTTATATCCAATAGGTACTATACCTTCTGGTGGATCTACCAAGGTCCAAACTTGATTTAAGTGCATCGAGTCAATTTCTGACTGCATTGCCTCTAGCCATTTCTCGAAGTCGATATCTGATATTGCCTCATTGTAAGTTTTGGAATCAGCACCATTACCTACAAGGAGCATTTTCTCTACTTCCTCTGAAATAATACTTAAGTATCTTTCAGGAGGATAGGAAACTCTTTCCGATCTACGAGGTGGAGGAGGTAGTATTCTTATTGGCTTAACTTAATTTGGTTCTAATTGGTCCTTAGCTCATTGTACTTATGAGACTTTCTCATCAAGCTTGATCTGCTTTCCAATGCCGCTATCTTGAATAAACTATTTTTCAAAAAAAATGGTATGTCGACTCACAATCACATTGTGGTCTTCTGGAATGTAGAAATAGTATCCTAATGACTCTTTAGGATATCCTATGAATCGAGCTCTGAAGGACCTAAACTCTAACTTGTCTGCTTGTTGTCATGAGCCGGACAACCCCAAATTCTGAGATGACTCAAACTTAGTTTCTTACTATGTCATATCTCATACAGTGTGGTAGGAACGATTTTAGAGAAACCTATTCAATGAAGAAATAACGATTTCCCCAAAGAAATAAGGTATGTCCTATGTTCAAATACTCATCATAGTCAGAGTATCCCAAGAAAGTGGGAGTTTGTGAAGCTCATCATTGATCGGACCATATCCAATAGAGTCTGATTTCTCTATTCTGAAACTCCGTTGAGTTGAAGTGTTCCTAGTGGAGTCCATTGAGAGACTATGTCATTTTTCTTGAGATAGTCTAGGAATTTCTGGCTAAGGTATTCACCTCCTCGATCTGATTGAAGAACCTCAATAGATTTTTTAATTTATTTTTCTACTTCATGTCTGAATTCTTTGAACTTTTCAAAAGCTTCAGACTTATGTCTCATAAGATACACATACCCATACCTAGACAGATCATCGATAAAGATAATGAAGTAGACAAAATTGCCTCTAGCCGGTACATCAAATGGGCCGCACATATCAGTATGTACTAGGGCAAGGAGATCTATGGCCCTTTTCCCATGTCCCAACAAAAGGGAGTTTAGTCATTTTGCCTTGAAGACAAGATTCTCAAGTTGGATATGACTCAGAAGTCAATGGACTCAATAGCCCATTTTTCTTCAATTTGTTGATCTTATCTTCTGCTATATCACCTAATCTTAAGTGCCATAGATACCTATCATTTGGACTATCCCTGGTCATTTGGCATTCACATTTTGCTCGATCGTTAGAACAGGTACATCAATATGTAACTGATAAAGATCGTTAATAAGGAAACCATTTGTAATTTTATTTCTTTCATAAAGAATATTACAATGATCCTTAAAGAAGATAATCACATAGCCTTCTAGTGCTAAGCATGAAACAGAAATCAAATTCCTACTAGCTGCAGGCACATAATAACAGTCTTTCAAAACTAAGTCTAAATCAGATGGTAATCGAAGAGGGTATGTTTCCACGGCTATTGCAGCAACTTTTGCTCCATTACCGACGCGTAGGATCATGTCTCCCATCCCTCACCTCTTGCTATCCTTAAGATCCTGCATAGAAGTGCACAGATGAGCACTAGAACGAGAGTCAAGCACCCAATTGGATGCAAAAGAAATCGTTAGGTTAGACTCAATAACGAGCATACCTCCAAAAGGATCTTCCTTCTTGTTCTTCAGGGTGGCCAGGTAAGTAGGGCAGTTCCACTTCCAATGGCCATCGTTGTTGCAATGAAAATACTTTCCTTTGACATCGACCTTCTTCTTCGACTCTTCCTTCTTCTTCTTTTCTCCTTCTACCTTCTACTTTTTCGCAGACTTCTTTTCCTTTCCATAAGACTTTCTTTTGGAAGAAGTCCATTCCATAGTAAGAACTGAGCCTTTAGAATCTTTCATAGAAAGCTCAGCGGTGACCAGCATGTTCATTAATTCGGCCAAGAAATTTTGAAATTTATGTATGTGGTAATTCATGATGAATTGTCCATATGCATCAGTCAAGGATTGTAGAATAACATCGTTCTACAGATCCAAGTCCAACTTCACACCAAGCTTCTCAAGCTCTTCCAAGTCCTTGATCATCATCAGACAGTGATCTTGGACTGACTGTTCATCACGCATCTTAGCCTTAAAAGTTGTTTCGTGACTTGATACTTGGCTGTGTGACTCTGTTCACCAAACATCTCTTGCAGGTGAGCCAACATTTGGCGAGCAGTCCCGATATCTTCATGTTGGCACTGGAGCTCATCAGACATTGAGCCCAATATGTAATATCTGACTTTATTATCTTCGTCTATCCATTTTTTCAGAGATGCTCTCTATTTAGGGGATGGACGGACTGGTAAGATGGGAGGGTCTTGATCCAATACATGGGTTAACTTCTCGAAACCCAAAACTATTTTATAGTTCCTGAGCCAATCTTTATAATTAGGTCCGGTCAGTCTATGTGTGTCCAGGATATGTGCCAATGGGTTGGATGCAAGCATTTTCCTATAGAGAGTCAAAGATTCTAGTTAGATACTATAATTATGATTTGACCAATTTGTTTAGAGATTTTATTTTAAAATAAATTAGCTCCCACTATTTTCTCAGATCCCTACACTTCCTCTGTAGAGATATGAAAATCTTCAAGATTAATGATTTCTAGTGGATGGTACGATCTCACCAACTGACTCATCACCTCACCTAACAGTTATTGGTGATGGGTTAGCCAATGAGTGAACAACTCTTGTTCAATGATTCTCTAATCATGGTGCACCCAAACTTGATCTTTAATTCATGAATCTCACAATATCCGAAATATTGAGCCCAACTCATGCTCCAGCCCATAGCATCCAATGCCTAATAAACATGGTTGCATCTTTTCGGTGCAACTGAGCCACTGTATCAAGCCAAGAATAATCAACCTCGGAAAGGGCCTACACATCTATAATGGTGGAAGACCTCGGACTTAATCTTTTCTTAGAAAAAATTGATTTAGATCTCATTAACCTAGACTTATCATAGTCATAATAATTATGACTAACCTAGTGGCATGGATTAGCTCAGATTATTGACCACCTCAGATCAGAACTGTGTCAATAGATATGGCCAAGTAAGTGAGATCGATGGAAGGAATATGCCATTAACTCATACAAGAATACATTTAGGTCGAGTAGCTTTCAATTAAAAATCAGTCGATCGTATGTGCCAAACTTACCTTAGACACCAAATTGTTGAGCCAGAACTAATTGGGTTAACCTACAATCCAGACTCTAACCTCTGAGCCTAATTAGGTCTTGGTTGATCGTGACTCGATCTTGACCCAGACTTAATCCTATTAGGCACCCCTACACGTCATAAGAACATCCCATCAGATGGGAGGAGAGGGTTTTTAAATCCTTCTTTATTCTTATGATCGAATGGCCAAGAGGAATGTCTTACTCAGGAACATGCAATACTACAAAACAGTTTTACATCTATATCATATATCTCATATACAAATTAGATCTAATCATGGCATATTTTGCATACATCTCATGTATTGAATCATGCATATTTTTAGATCTAAATTATCTCATAATAATCTAAAAAATTAGATTTTAAATTGATCTAATCAAAATAAATTCTAATCTAGATAACTATGTAGAACTATTCTACAACTAGTCTAGACATGCATCAATCATATCTCATATGATGTTTAAAATTAAATAATTTTTATTTGCTATTTTTTAGATATTATTTATAATCATTATAATATTATAAAATAGTAAATAAATAGATCTAAAATATGATTTAATTAAATTAAATTAAAAACATACAAGACTATTCTATAAAATTATTCTATTTTATAACTAGTCATGCATATTTTCTAATTTTAGATCCAAATCATTTAATTTTAATTTTTTCTGATTTTAGATCTGATTACATCTCATGTGACATCTAAAATTACTTATTTTTTAATTAAAATAAATTTAAAATCAGATCTAAATACTTTTAGAACCTTGGCTATGATACCAGTTGAAGGGAAATCCTGATTTTCCGAACCAGGTTCGTTCAGATCTGATCAGATCAAAAGATATATTTTAAAAAAATTTTTCTTTGATTTAGATTAGATCTAAGATATTTTAGATTTGATACTTATTATTTTAATAATTAAAATAAATTTAGATAAATTAAATTAAATTTAATTTATCTTGAAGTGGGTAATCCTATTACCCGTTGATGATCCTGTAAGCAGCGAAAGGTTTTGGATCTAGCCATGCAAATGCCTGACCTCTATGGATATCCACTTAGGCTGGATCTGAAAGATCCTCTTCTTCTCTATCACATCTCCAAAAATCAAATCTGGATCTAATCTGGAGGATCTTCAAAACTTCTTTCGAAGATCAGTAGTTATCCTTGGCAGTAGCGCGGCCTTCTAGCTTTCAGTCGCCTTTCTCTCATCTAGATTACACCAACCAAGGTACCAAACACCTTTGGGCATGGAGAGGAGAGAGAGAAGTTGGTGTGGAGGAGGAAGAGGGAGGAGGCCTTGGGCGTGAGAATTGAATTCTTTTCAATTTTAATTTGAGTTGGGCGCAGGATCTTATTTATAGACTGTCTGTGATCCAACTCCTCTTCTTCCCAACCAATCATAACTCTTTATGAAATCAGATCTAAATCTGATTGATGAGAATAGAATCTTCTGGATTCCTCCTTAAAGGGTGCCTAAGATCAGTCAAAGTTAGTTCTTAGAAGAACTCCAATTGAAATCCAAAAAGGAGATGGAGTCCCTGTCCAACAGGGACTCCTGGGCGCCTCCAACTTAGGCACACGCCAAGGGTGGCATGTGCCCTCCTTCTTGCCAGATTCTAGCAGGGGGACAAGTTCCCACCAGCTCTCTAATAGGTGTGTGACACGTGGACAAAAGTCAAAGTGTCTATGGTCAACATTTGACCGGTCAAAGATCAACTTTTGACCAAAATCAAAGGACGAGAAATGGCAGATGACCAAAAATGATAGATAATATCTTATAAAATAAGATAATCTTTTTTGACTTGGATAAGCTCCAGTCAGACAAAGTGAAGGGCTCTGATTGAGCACAAACTCCTTTAGCTCAGTCAGGATAACTTATTTATGATAGTAAAAGAAGAACGTTAGGTTCAATCGAGTGCTAGCATGATTTCTTTGAACCTAATTGAATCTCATTTAGATCAATTGAACTGATCCAGTTCAATTGATGATCACCAGATTCAAATTATTATTTGTGTGATCCAGTTAGATTTAGTTCTGTATGGTAATGAAATATGTCATAATCTCTATCATCGACATCATCGAAACTCCTTTCGATAGATCAAAACTCTTTTGATTCGAACAGCTAGAATGATCGATCATCTAAATCATTCTAATTGCTCTCAAAATCCATCAATGACACATAGCAGTATATGGTGGCAACCCATCAGAGCTGAATGCGAACCTCTTGGTGCAGCTACCTATGTGATTAAGTTCTTCTATCTTGAGTTCCGATCAGATTAGGGTTAAGGTGAACTCGTCAAATCCTAGTTTCTATCATATGATGTAATCATTCGATTCAAGTTCGATGTGAAAGGCTAAATAGAAACTCTTTCTATTATTTCACTATACCATGGTCATGGGCTTCTGGACTTGATTCTCATGATCATCATAAGGTTGCTCCTCTACCACCGAGGTAGATAGATTCCATCTTGATGCTATCTAGTTCCTACAATGAACATGCTATAGCCAACATACACCTCAGGGTTTCGAATGGCTAGGAGACCGAGTAATGGTGTAGTCAAACTATAACACCCTCAAGGTGAACTATCGATGCATCTCAGATCAAAGAACTAGACGCACTACTGCAGCTTCGAGTCAGTCATTGACGAGAAGGTAGACTCCCTAATGACTACTCGAGATGGTCACGCTCAGTGCCCTCATTCTCTAATGAGTACCTATACTCTCACTTCGGTGTCTTCACACTATAGACTCAAGACTCATCTACTAAAGAGAAGCGATTGTACACCAACCTTCCAAATCAATCACCATCATCGTGATGATCCTATGGTCGGGAGTATTTTATGAGTTAATAATGATTATTCATGTCTTAAATTTTTAACTCTTGAAAATATGAATTATCATTATCATTAACTCAAAGGATGTATCACAGACACTAAATACACATATGTGATAGAAAATAATTCATTTTATTGATATTAGTCAAAATTATAATTTTGTCCCTAGAAGTGTATTACAAGTGTTAGCCAATTCTGACTTCTAAGGCACATATATCTAACACTTTTATTATGAGTTTCGATAGGATCTAGGTCAAGGTGAACTCATCAGACCCAACATCCATCATATGAATAAATCATTTAATTCGAGTCCAATGTGAAACCCTAATAGAAACTCATTTTTATTATTTTACTTTGCCATGGCCGTGAGCTTAGGGACTCGATCTCATGATCATCATAGGACTACTCATCTATCGAGGTTGATAGATCTTATTTTAGTATGATCCAAATCTTATAGTGAACATGCTATAGCCAACATACATCTCAGAGTTCCAAATGGATGGAAGATCGAGTTATGGTATACTCAAACTATAACACCCCTCAAGGTGATCTATCGATGTATCTTAGATCAAAAAATTAGATACACAACTGTAGCATCGAGTTAGTCATCGATGAGAAGGTAGACTCTCTTATGACTGCTCGAGGTGGTCACTCTCAGTGCTTTTATTCTCAACAAGTACCTATACTCTCACTCCAATATCTTCACACATAAACTCAAGACTCATCTACTCTATGAAAGTGATCATACATCAATCTTTCAGATCAATCACCATCCTCGTGATGATTCTATGATCAAGAATAGTTTTTGAGTTTATTACAATAACATGTCTTAAATTCTCAACTCTTGAGAATATGTATTATCATACCCATTAACCTAATGGATGTATCACAGACACTTTAATATAT
>QRFJ01001162.1:187875-243974 GCA_006176705.1 Cocos nucifera | reverse complement strand
AATTTGCCCAGTATGACCAATCACTCCTATTCATCATTAGCAACGATGGCACGTTGAATGGAAATCGCTATCTTGTCCATATGCTTCATTTGCATAAATCATACAACATAGTTAACAATTGGGAGTAATATACAAACTTAATGAATTGAAATTCATTATGATATTAATATAAAGCATAATTTCCATAGCCTTGCCAAAATGCGTACGGTAGAACCCTCACCCTCATACCCTGGAATTACATACTGAGGTGCCCAATGATCGATATTGTAATGTTAAGAAACTAAATCATATAGTCCTCAGTATGGACGACCTCCCAATATGTGAGCATTATGAACAATGTGATCTCGTTGTATATTCCAAATGGTAATATACTCAGCATGCTTAACACGCCAATCAACATAGGCTCTTCTTTGCCAATTAATACGATGAAGTCTCTGGTTGGTATCAAACTACTCTTGTATGCTTTGAATCCAACCAAATTGGCACAATACATGATCTAAAAGGTGCCACTCCACCACATCAAAGCAAATAAGGGGCATCCTAGCAAGCCATATATCATGTCCATCTATGCACATCTATGGTAATATGGACAAAATCTCATCTGTGTATAGCTCCCACAAAAATGATAGAGTTAAAACAAAGTCAAATTAGTAAGCATATTTTTCAGTAGATTATGAATACTAAGAAAGGATATTTGCACATTAATTAGAATTATCCCTCTACGTGTATCAAGCAATGCATCTAGCTGACATCTGTAAATCCATGCTACCTTCATCGATACATAATGAATATTGAATACAACTTTCCATCTGCTTGAACAACAAGTGATAGTGTGTTCAAATTAATTTAACTTCATCGGATTAAATAGTGACATCAAAAGCATACTATCAAGCAATGTATCCAATAGTTTTATACCTATATCCCCAAGGTGTGTCTAGCTTGAATGGAACATTAGGGTCATGCTGCTTCGGTGTTATCTCAAGCAACATTTTTCTCAATAGACTAATAGTCGGCATCCTCTCCCATACCCAAATCTGACAATTTCAACAAAATTATACGTAATATGCCCTAATAGAGCTACAAAAGAATGTAGAGATTATGAATTCTATATTACATACCTATAATAATATAAGATAACCATCAATTTTTGACTAATTATGGTATGAATCATGGCACATAGTTCTATAGAGATAAACTAGGATTGCACTATCCCAACTAAGCCTACAAGCGAAGTGTAAATCTCCCAATAATAGTAAAAACATCAACTTCATCTTGTTAGTTGAAATATCAGGTAAAAGTGCACTCCCTAGAAATCACAGTATCTAGCCCTGATATACTGTTGCACCATCTCCTCTGGTGCATCATCCCCAATGTGCAACTGTCGATAGCGATGATCTAAACACTCTATCCAAAGATATGAATAATCAAAGAACTGGGCTTCAGGCTCAAACCCTAATATCTGAATGCATATAGCCTAAGCATGGGATCAGCTCCTGTAACCACATTGCCATCAATTGGTAGTCCCATGAGTACACTAACATCCTATAACATGATGGTCATTTTACTGAATAAAAGATGAAATATATGTGTTTCTAGAAACAACCTCTCGATAAGAACAATATCCAGACCAATATCGAACTATATCTGACCAATCTAATAACATCCATAGAACCTCATATATCGCAAATAATCCATAACCCTATCTGAGATATGCTCCATCTTTCAAAAATCACCATTAGCTCATCGCAATCATAGGGTCTTGGGCTCCTACAATAAGATAGAATAATTAATTAATGTATATGCCTTTAAAAAGACTCCAATCATAAAAAAAATAAATAGTAAAAATAAGAATAGAATGCTTACATTGCTATCTAATATGGCCTACGATCAATGGATCTCCTGCAATGAAAGAATATTATTGTCTCGAGAGCTCGAATGCCATAGATCGTAAGCCATAACACATTAATGAATCTAAAATAATAAAATACATTCTAAATTTATTAGAGCATGACAAATATGATATTAGACATAATTTGCAATGCATGAATTAAAATCACACACTAATCCAAAATTTGATTAGTTATTTAACAACACATAACTCCATTTTCATATCATACAACTCAAACAAAATGATATGATAGTTAATTCCCAATACGTAAGACCAAAGTTACTACCTAAACCACTAAGATCTTTATGCATATTCAGCCCTTCTAGGACACCTTCACCGATCATAACCTTCTTCTTTGCAAATATCACAATGATTTTTACAGGCACCTTGACTTGAATCCATCTCATTTTGAATACATATTGACTTAGGCCGGCCCCTTTGCTTCGATCTCTCTCTGTATGGATCGAAAAGTAGTGTGTACATATTCGGATATATCCAATAGTCTTCATGAGGGATAGGGTGAAACTCACCATTCCAAGTGTCAATATAATTTCTAATTGAGTACTTATCATCCATGTATTGAGCAAAATATACATCAATTTCTTGGCACACAGCTAAGACATATGAACAAGGATATTTGTAGACTATCCACTTCCCATATGAACATGTCTTAGTCTAGCTATAGCCTCTAGTCCTTATACATCTGGGTTGCCTATATGTAACAACTTGATACACACCCTGATTCAAATTAAAAGGTGTTATAATGTATTGATTTGCTTTTATTTGATATTGGATAATTTTTGTGGCAACATAAGGTGTGAATAAACTATGACTGTTCCAGCATATGTTTATTTACCTGTGCACGCCTAACATGAAATTACTTAACCAACTGATAGAATGTCATCTGCACAAGTGCTATAATCGGGACATTTCTAGCTCATCATAGCACATGTTGAAAACTTTGGACAAATTTATCGTTAAGATGCCATACCATAATCCACCATCATATGCAATTCTCCAGTTTTCAGGTTTCAATGCAGACAACCAATTCCAAGCCATCCTATTTACTACCTTAATCCTTTCCATAATAAAATTAGACTTACGTACTTAATGAGTATTGCCTATTTGCCAAACCATCCTTTTAAGTTGTATGCTAGAAAATCGACTATTAAAATTACTACATATGTGCCTCATATTGTGGTATCAATTATTGGAGATCTCGTACAAGAATTTTACAGCAGGAAGAAAGAAGAAATAAAAAGAATACAATTAAGTACGTAGATCAACCTAAAAATTCACCTCCATGGGGCATGTAAAGCTTCACTATGAAAAAGAAGTAAATACAAGAGGAGATTATCCACTCTCAACACTCATATATAATCTTCTCAACAAGAAGCTATTCAAGATTTCTTGCAATGACCACAGTCTGCTGCCTAACTGTCTGTCCGAAGCCATCTACTCTTGCTATCCACTGGCATCCTTTGATCTGCTATCTATCACCATCTCAGGTCTCAACTGAACCACCATTCACCGCTCTCAGTCTACTACAGGCCATTTAAAGGCCTCAGTCCATGTCCAGCTCAGAGATGAGTCTCTGATTACATCTCTAATAAGTCCTGGCCCATTAGATCAACTCCCTATTGCTCCCGCAAGCTCCAGCCACCATCGAATCATGCATCGATCCACAAAGAAACCCAAAAATTGCATAAAATGGGGCAGAAAATGCCCCTGATCCACCATGGACTACATGAAAGTGGGGAAAGCTCCTAGTTCATGGCACTGGCCTGATCTTCTCTCATAAACTCAAGACTCATCTACTCTATGAAAGTGATCATACATCAATCTTTCAGATCAATCACCATCCTCGTGATGATTCTATGATCAAGAATAGTTTTTGAGTTTATTACAATAACATGTCTTAAATTCTCAACTCTTGAGAATATGTATTATCATACCCATTAACCTAATGGATGTATCACAGACACTTTAATATATAAATATGATAAAAAATAAATTTTTTATTAATTATAAGTTAAAATTATAAAAATATTTCTAGAAAGTATTTATAGATGTCAGCCAATCTAGTTTCTAGGGCATCCATCTAACATGGCCATCGTCGCAGTGGCATGTGTCCGATTTTTGAATTATGGACAATCCTTGATACGATATCTCAACTCATCACATCGGTAGTACCTAATCTTGCTTTGGTTTCTTATCTTGGACTTGGACCGCTCACCTCGTGATCTTCTATCCTTCGTCTTCTATCGTCATCATCTCCAGTCACCATCAGAGTTGAGTTGCCACCTAAACTTGAGGTTCAGTTCTCTTGCTTGAGAATCTCATTCTAGAGTAGTATAGAAGTCACCTCTTTCATCTTGATGGTATTCTTACCTATAAGAAGAGCAGTCACCAAAGACTCGAAAGAGGATGGAAGTGATGATAGCAAGATCAATGTCCTGATCTTCTCCTCAATTTTTTTGACAATACTGAAGAGATCGATGAGAATCTTCTAAAAGTTGGATAGATGCTCTTACACACTCCAACCTTCATCGATCCATATTTGGTAGAACTATCTCCAAATGAATAGCATGTTAGTGAGCAATTTTGCCATATACAACTTCTCGAGTTTTGACTACAATGTCGTCGGTGATGTCTTACCAAGTACATGGATCACCACATCATCCGCTAGGTATAAGCAAATCATGCTCACTGCTTGCATTTGGATCCACTTTCAATCCTTCATCTCTATGGTGGCAGACATCTTTTCGTATAAGAGAGCATTGATCAGTCCATGTTGGATGAGGATGTTCTTTATCTTTGCTTACCATAAGAAGAAATTATCCTTTCTATCAAACCTATTGATCTCCATCTTGATTGTGCTTGTCTTCTCCATATTCTTCAATCCTTATCATCACTGCTACAATTTATACTTTGGTATCGCCTAACTCTGATATCAATTATTATACTATCAACTTGCTCTAATATCAATTGTTAGTGATCTCGTACTAAAATATTATAGCAGAAAGAAAGAAGAAATAAAAAGAACACAATCAAGCACGTGGATCAGTCTAAAGGCTTACTTTTGTAGGGCATACAAAATTTTACTATGAAAAAAGAATAAAATAAGAGGAGATTATCCACTCTCAATACTCGTATATAATGCTCTCAATAAGAAACTATCCTTACAAAGCTCTCTTTTGGAGACCCACTGAAACGACCGTAGTCCACTGCCTTGCTGTCTGCTAGAAGCCTCCTCCTCCTGTTGTCCACTGGTATCCTCTGATCTACTATCTATCATCATCTTAGGTCTCAGTTGAACCACCGTTCACCACTCTTGGTCTGCAATAGGCCTTTTAAAGGCCTCAGTCCGTGTCCAGCTCAGAGATGAGTCTCCAATTACATCTCTAATAAGTCCTGGCCCATTAGATCAATTCTGTATTGCACCCACAAGCTCTAGCCACTATCGAATCGTGCATTGGTTTACAAAGAAACCCAAAGACCGCATGAAATGGGGTGAAAAATGCCCCTGGTCTACCATGGACCGCATGAAACCAGGGGAAAACACCCCTGATTCATGGCATTGGGCCTACCTGCATGCTAGGCCGCACTCGCACGTGTGCCCGCACTGGGCCATGCCAGTGCATGCCTAGGCTAGGCTGTGCCCGCATGCTAGGTCGCACCCTCTAGGTTGGCTCGCACCACGTGCTGGGCTCTAGCGGCCCGCCAGCCCGCACCAGTCTATGGGTCTCATTTAGTAGCTCGGCATGCTTTCTCATGAATATCTTCTTCGTCTGATCTCTGTTTGGGCTGGTTTAGGCTCGTTGGACTCCATTCATCATTCTAGAGCTCGCTGTGGGCTTATTATGAGAGAATTCGAGGCATTTTCCTCAATACCTCATAAAATAGATGATATGTGTGTGGTGGACTCCATCCATTTAATTGGTCAACAATGGCACTTAAAATTCTAGGATGCCAGTCAGAGATTAAACATATGCCATATACTTCTTCACAACATGCATTCTCAAATTATAAAGAAACCAACTCCAGTTGGTGACTGTTTTCTTATCAACAATGGCATATGCCAGTAGAAATATTTCATTTTCTCCATCAGTACTTATGGTAATAAATATTTTACCTCTATACTTTTCATAGAGGTGGGTACCATCGATGTTGATAACATGATGATAATACTAAAATCCCTCAATGAATGGCCTAAAAGACTAAAAAACATAGTTAAGATGTCTTACATTGGAAGTACCTATATTGAAGAAGTTCCAGCATACAATGGTATCATGGTTTGCATTTTGAAGGGCTGTCATGTAATAAGGCAACTTCTCATGAAAGATGTCCCACTCTCCATAGATATTAACCAAGGCTTTCTATTTTTCATACCATGCCTTTTTATGAGATAGTGTAGTGGAATTGTTCTTTCACATTGCGATAATAGCTTTAATATTGACATCAGGGTCTTTCTTCACAACATGTCGAACTACAGTAGCAATAAGTTTTGAAGTGATATACTTATGGTCTCGACTTAAACCTTTATATAGATAAGTATGAGGATCCTTATATTTGCTGACAATCCAAAAATTCTTTTTCTTCAACAATGAAGTGCATAACCTCCGGTTGTATTTATTTCCACCATCACATGATACACACTGAATTACCCAAGTTTTTGGCTTAAACTTAACTATTATATATGTTCAGTGCTTCTTTATATGATATAGATCAACCGCTCTCTTCAACTCCTCTTTACTTAGGAAGACTATATCTATAAAAAATTTATTCATTTTTGAGTTCCAAAATAAGTAGCTTCCTGCAAGCATCAACTAATAGTCATTTCACTCCCACTAGGTATGTCTAAATTAGTGAAAAAGTATTTCTAATAGTTATCAGGCGGTATATCATTTTAATCTTCATTCTCATGCATACCATCACCATGCCAATACTTATCTCCATGATTTTCATCTAATTCAATATCTTGGTTATAAACATTGGCTCTAGTGATTGCCTGTTCATAACTTGTGTTAATCTTATTAGTTTGTTCCATATATATATGGATTCATTGATAATAGGACTTATCATCATAGGACTTGTCATAATAAGACTTCTCGTCATAAGACTTGTCATCATAGGACTCTTCTCCTCATTATTCATGCAAGGACAGTTGGGACCAACATTTTGGATCATGCCCGAAGCATTTGCAATATCGGGATGGATAACTTTCTTTTTCATAACATATAGCCCCAAACACTTGCATTCAAGAGTTTTTATAGAAAATAAAAGCATCTCTTCCATATCTTCATCATCCTCAACTAATATCGTAGTATACCTAATCTCCACGGACAGTCCAAAAACAACAAGACAGCGCCATTTTAATTTTAAATGAAATTGGCCCCTATCTATTTTTATGAAATTGCACAATATCTCCAATAAATCATTGTAAGTTGTTGTTAAACTCAATCTAATTGAAGAAGTAGGATGGACATTATATTCTACTCCATCAACACCACTCTATATTGTACTATCATAATATAATAGCACAAAGACATTATATATATCACTATAAAGCTAAAATGGACAAATATAGAAGAGAAAAAGTTTTAATTATTCAACTCAAATTGAAATACTACTTTTGTTTGTGAATTTAAGTATTCATTAGTTTTCAGCACGTGGGATGCATAAATTCTCTTTTGCCTTTTTATGTGGTGTACATAACTAATTTAATGATAAGATTGTTTTGATCTTGTTAGTTGATTAACTATTTTAATTATAATCTAGTAGTTGCATTTCCTTACATGTTCATGTTTATGTGGTGTGCACCAATATATTCCCCAAGCACTTGAAAGATGAGAATGATTTTCTATTTTTTGATGGAGTTTTTCAACTTATTAAGTTGGAACCTTCATGCATGTAGAGACATTATACTTGTTAGATTATCATGAAATATGGGACTCTCAACAGAATTGATGTGGTAGTTATTTACTTTGCAAGGACTTTATTCTTGTTAATAGATAATAGTTAATTACCAAGAGAGAAATTTAAAATAAAAAATAATAGGCTAAAATATTTGAAAAGTAAAAATCGACTGCCGGCTTCAACTCAGACATTGCTGATGGCAACGTGTATGATAGAAAGAGAGAGAGGAGAGACAATAGCCAGGGGACAATGATTGGCGATGATAGGTGGCAATAATTAGCGGCAATGATTGGGGCAAGGAGTATTGATCGGTAGTGGCGCAGTAATGGCTGGCGGCAATGACTGGGGGTAGAGGTAATGATTAGTGACAATGGTTGGCGGTAACGACTAGGAGCAAGAGGCAATGATCGACGACAGTGATCGTCGATAATGGAATGTTTCAAAGGCCATGCAAAAAGAGAAAGAGAGAGAAAATTAAAAAAAATAAAAGAAAGGGCAGGGGATAATGACCAGCTGTAATGATTGATAGTAATAGATATTCGTGACTTAAGATTTAAGATCACACAGAGACAGAGGGAGAAAAAAAGTTAAAAAAAAATTGATAATCGAGAAATATAGCAGTAGAAAAGTATCAAAAATAATATTCAGAATGATACTTCTAAGAGCATCATTTCGTATATCATTTCTATAACTACCATTTTGTAAGATATTTTTAAAAATATAATTTTTTATGATATTTATATATATATATATTTTAAATGGCATTTCTTACTGGGGTGTTAGGTAGGCTAGGTTGGTACTAAAAATATTATTTAAAATAATATTTTTAAGATAAAAATATTATTTTAAAAATTATTTTAAAAAATAAATTGAAACCAACATCAAAATTTTTTTAAAAAAAAAAAAAAAAAAATCAAACAACTCGACATGCGGGATCGGCTGAGGCCCGCGCTGCAGCAATTGGGCCCGCAACCATAATCAACGAGCGTCCAATCGGCGTCCAATCCACAGCAGTCGGAGTAAATCGGGCATGGAAGAATCAAAACTTTCCTAGATTCGCGTCCAACCACCTCGCTTCCGCCCTCCACACGACCGACCACTGACCAACCCGACCGGCTCTTCCGGCAGCTTCCACACTTTCTCCGGCGGTGCACACATCCACTGCCTTCCTTCCCCCCGGAGCGTCGCGGCCGTCGATCTCGGTAACTTGTCTCTTTCTCTCTGTAAAAAAAAGAAAACAAAAGAGAATCATGTGGGCGTCGCTTAGAAGCTACACAAGACGTGGGGTTGGTGAGTGGGGTGTAGTGGTTAGTAGAGTGGTGGGTTCTTTTTCAACGCCAGTATCGCCATCTAATCAGTAAAATTCACATTAGAGCATGTCTGGATCCTGTCAGACGGTCTTCTTCTGCTCGGTGCGCACTACCATCCTCCTCGGAGTACCGAATCTGACCCCATTTTTCTCCTGGACCTTGTGCCTTTTGGGATCTGTCGTCTCTAGGGTTTAAAGTTCTGATTTTTCCTCCATTTTTGGGGAATTTGTGCAACCTCGAGAACTAGGTGAGCGTCGGCGGGAAGATCTCCGTGGCCAGAGGAAGGTGGTTGGTGGACAATTGAAGTCGAACTTCGAACTTTTTAGGTTACTCTTCGCTCTCTTTTCCTGTCTGTTTCTTGCCTAGTTCGATAATTTTAGGTTTTTTTGTCCCCTGCTCATTTCTTCTCTTCTGGGACAATTGTCGTTATGAAGGTTCGAACATTCAAATGTACCACTGTCAATCAGATTCCATTTGGATGCTGTCACGCCACTTCGGTTTTGTTATTGTGTTGGAGTTCAAACGTACCACATTCAATAACTGATCTTTTTATGTGATTATGATTCTTCCGGTTTTGATTTTTTTCCCCCTCCACAGATAATTACGGTTTCATTATTATTGATAACTTCTTTGTCTCTTCTGTTGAACAATCTCGTCTTTAACCACATTATTATGCAGATTGTCGTTTGTGGGTTTCAATGATTTTGGATAGCTTCTCAGAGTAAATGTTGCTTAGAATTGTAGCCTGGATTCTATTATTTTGGAGTTAGCTCTTGTTTAGTTATGTAGCTAGTATCTTTTAGCGGCTAGTTAGAGAATTTGGCTAATTGTGGTTGATCCATGATTTATGTCTTGATGATTCACCACTGAAAAAGGTGAACGGACGTTTTTCTGTACTATTCATGGAGGTCAGTCTCACCATGATACAAGCCAACCCATCTGATTCTTTTCCAGAATATCTTGAAGGGGATGTGGAGTCATGGACAAGTGCAAGGCCAGAGTTAAGGAAGAGACACATGTAAATGTGTAGAAAAGCATGATTTTAGCATTGATTTGGAAATTACAATCTTGGTCAAGACAGAGATAGCTTGTCTGATGGATATCTCTATTACATGAGCTATCCACCATTAAGTCCATGTTTCAAGGGCTATTGGCTTGCATGCTTGAGGAACGGTTGAGTACTCCAAAGTTTAGATAACAACTTCATCTAGAGGAAACTGAGTCATTCTAAATGGGCCATGTTGGAGCCATCCCAATCCAAGCAACTAAGCCCAACTTAATGAGTTAGAATAAAGAAAATAACCCCTCCCCGACTTGACTTATACCTGAACCATACCTGAATATTAGAATCAAGGGTTGGATTTGGATCCCAAACTAAGACCAGAATTGTTCAGGTTTATTACAAAAATAAAACTTATTTGGACTGAAATTGATCCAATAAAAATTAGTTTTAAAAATCTGAGTTTGGCACCTTAATATAATAGATGACCTAGAGCCCACCAAAAAAATGGACCCAATTCGATAAGCCAGGAGAACGAATTAGGCATTGGGTCCAGATCTTAGACCCAAAGCCACTTCAGGTTGAATCTAGGTAAATCTTTACCTAGCTGTGACTTAAACCTGCTTGTCCTCATTGCATAAGAGATAATGCAAACTCAGTCAGGCTGTAAGCTAGCATGACTAAACCGTGGCTTGAATTTCACTAGGCTATGTTAGATTGTGGTTGAAACATCAGCCCTACTTCAAGTTGAGTTGGTTTTGGGTTGAAGGCTACAAAAGTCCCTAACTTTTTTCACAAACTGAATCCAATTTTATATGATCAGGCTCTGACACAACAAGCATAATAACCCATCGACTCTCAACTTGTTGCAACCCAAACTTCAGCTATCTATAGAATATGGATGCTCAACTGAGTTAAAAATTTTGCAAATGATACGGGTTCAGGTTACAGGTGTTGGGGTAATTGTTGGGTTGGTTTGAATTTGTACTAGGTATTTTAGTTTGGTTGATTGAGTTGGCCTTCCTGGTCAATCTGTCCAGGTTGCTTTCCTACTATAGGCTGGAGCAGTGCTTTGTCTATCACAAAAATCTAGTCAATCAATCATTGCTGCTTATTTCCTGTTTGCATACTAGGTGGTGCTCTTTAGTGGCACTTCTGTTTTATAGGAGCTCGTGTAGGCATTGGCCTAACCACTTGGGTTGAGTTCATAGGGGTGATTAATAGCTGCTTTGGTCCTACTCATGTCAGTGACATCACATGTTTGTTGGATGAGCTATGACAAACTACCATATTGCAAACTCCAATATTCAAATCTGAATGGCTTTCTAATGTAATCCAAGATAAATGTCCAATCTTGCCAACCTCACAATTGCCAAAAAAAAAAAAAAAAAAAAAAAAATCCAGGAGGGGAAGAAAGCTAGTTGTTGCTGATTAATTGGCCTAGAAATTAATCTGAGCTAGAAATCTCCACATCATGGGCCATCCAAATCACCTGCCAAATCCATTAAAAGGATCACTTGACAAAAGCAGAAGGAGAGAACAAACTTTGTTGTCCTAGTGATAACTTTTGATTCCAGTATTAGTGCTTCTTCATTATCGAAGATCCTTAGCTGAAAGCATATGGGCATGCCCAGATATACCTAATGGTTGACCTTGAGGACAAGGTCAAACCACGGGGGAAGGAACTATGTAGCCCCTTCTTTGAGAGAATAAATTCTTATGTGCATAGAAGTTAGTTAAGTGGCATTGAGTGTTTTTGGACATGTTAGGACTAAGACTTTTGCGTTGGGCTGCCTGTGGAGTCTTTTGGTTTTGACTTGATTCTGATTTAGTCAGGTAGTCCCCTTCACCTTTTAGTAGTTAGTTATTGGCATTGTATTTGTGTGAAGATCAATAAGAAAAGCTTTTACATTGTTTTCCCCATTGTTTTAATTGCTTAAACAAGATCGACCCATCTGATTCTTCTCCTAGACTGCTTCTCACAACTTGGAACTAGTATAATGCTGGGTACAGGGGAAGAGGTTCACCAAACATATTCTTTAGATGTAATCTGACAAATAGAAAAATGGTATGCCTCGGCTGCCTGGTGGCTTATGCCTTGCCGCTGCAATCTGCATTTAGTTTTTCTTAAAGAACCATGAGAAGCGACTGTGTTGCTCTCATTACTTGATTCTACAGAAATTGACATTTCCTCCATTTCTTGAATGGGTTTTGTTTCCTTTATAGGATCTGCACAACTGCAAAATGCGTGATGCTCATGGTAAAATGTAATTGTCTGGCAGCATAAGGGATGCTTTTCGACATTATATTTCCTTAAAGGGAATTGTTATCAGCTCCACTATTGCACTTTCTGAATACTTTTGAAGTTGAAAATTCATGAAAATTGTTGAATCAATTTTTGTGAGTTTTTTTTTTTCATTCTCTGAAGAGAGCTCAGGTGTGGGCTTTTTCAGTGACATCGTTTCCATCTTATTAGAGTCGAGCAATGAATATTTCAGCAGAGTACCAGATCTGAGGCTTAAATTATAGTTAGTGATCCTCACATCAACATCCCTATAATTTCTTAGTAAAGGGCTTCAGGCAAGATATTAGAGGTTCTTAGCTGCCCTTTTGAAGTTCCTCTTGTTTGCTTCTCTGTTCTTTGTTATGCTTAACTTTTGGAGAAGCATTCGCATCATAGGCTTTTGATGTTAGAACTTCTAGAGATTTCAAATTATTCCATGTTTCAATATTGCTTTTTCTTTCTTTTTGATTTTTTTTGATACTACGCAAATTATGGTCATGTGGTGTTGGTTTCATGCTAGCAGTGTTTGTTAGTATGACTGTCAAACTGTTAAAGTTACATGTGATAATATGAAAAAGCTGTTTATGTTAGTTTGTCTAGAATTTACTACTCAGGTCTCATGCTTGATCATGGTTTTATGTACTAGAAAACATCAGTCGGTATTGAATATATCATACTCATAGGGAACTAGTACGTTGTAGGGGCTTGATCCAGTACAGTATCAATACATGGTATGGATGCTATTCCGACTTATCACCTTTACCATATGTTGGTGTGAGCGCTTATCATGCCATACTGTTAGTAAGCTACAGTCACATGACATGGTACTAAGATGTAGAATTTTGTGCTAGATAATTTCTTTCATCTATTATCACTTTTTTAGAAAATAAATGACTAACGCTGTACCTTTGTTTTTTGTGAATGGATGATGTCCATGAGATTTGATGCAAACGAAAATGTTGTACATACATAAAATTTTAATGTTGCTACTCACTTGTATCTTCAATGGGCAATAAACATTTTAATACGTGGAACTCTCTTTCTGCTATTCCTTCCCAACCATCTCTCATGTTTTCAAACGAGAAACTAAAACTTTTTACTCAAAAAAAAAAAAAAAAAATCATCACAAGGCTGCTTGCTTACTGTGGTACCTAACTCACATATTGAATTGTTAGGTATCTTCATGTGTTGGAGTACATTTGGAGGAATTCATAAACTTATTCCTTGTTCTTGCAATACAACCATGCTTATCTAGTGAAAACTAGGCTATCACTTCTTCAACTTGTAAACCATGTACGTGATCTGGACCCAATTAGAAGCCGAACCCGACTTGTTGGTGTTGGATATGGGTCCAAAGTTAGACCTGTTGAAAACTTCGGGTTGGGTATTGGTTTTGGGCTTTTTAGACTCGACTTGACCTGTTCCTGACTATTTAATTAGTTTATATATATAATAATACTAGTTTTGTTTATTGGTCTTCAATTTCATAAGCCTTGGTATATGAAATTTGTTATGTAACTTAATGGAGCAGAAAGAGTAAAAAAGTCACATGTTAGTACATGTTTGGTAACAAGTGTATCTTTTAATTTTTGTCAATCATTATTGTATGGTTAGTTGTCAAATGCTTGTTGATTATGATTTAATTTTTGTAGCATATCCAATGGGTTATATGATTATGATATTTTCATCTCTCAAACCCTGGCTGGACCTGATCCTTGATGGGTGGGTATGGAACAAAATTTAGACCTGAGACGCCAAGGGGTCTGGGTCTGGGTTTACTAAAACTAAACCAGACTTGATCCAGTAGAACCTGGAGTGAAAACAACTATTAAAACATAAATCTTTTCATGATTTTTTAAGATGAGAAGGACCATGCGAACTGATACAAATGCTTTATTCACTGTCAGATATGCAGGTACATGTGAATGGCCTTTTACTGAATTGCATTGAGTAAAAATACTTGGTTGCTGGAAATCTTAGTCCAATTGAAATTTTGATGCTTTACATGGATATTACTAAGCAGATCACAATGTTATTATATGATGAGCACCTCAGGAAACAGGAATGCCTTCAAGCTTTCTATACCATTAGATGTCCTGATAGAACTGTGGTAGCAATTTTGATTTAAAATTCTTTATAGTCACACCTTTTATATGTGTGTAACCTCAAATTGCATGGTCAAAGGTTCATCTGTTATTTTAACATGGATGACCAAGAGGCCATTTCTCATCTCTATCTCCATTCTGGTTCATACAGCTGAATGCATACCATTCCTGTAAGTTCTCGTCACTCTTTCTTTGAGCTACTTAAGGGTCCATATTCATTCTCTCAACTCATGACTCCTCTCCAAGCAAATTGATAAAAATTGAAGACAAATTGGTGCTCAAAATCGAAGTGGCTTTGCTTTATGAGTAAATTGAAGATAGAAAAGGGACATTGGTAATGGAGGTGACCCTGCTTTATGAGAGTAAATTGAACATAGTAAAGACACATCAGTCAACCTAACAAGTTGGCCAATTGGGCTTTTTTTTTTTTAGTTTTCATTAAGAAATATATAAATTTTTTCTCTTGCTGGAGGACCCGTTTCCTGAATTTTTAATATTTTCCACTTTTGAGAGAAAACAAGGAGATTAAAATTGTGCTAGAATCCTAATAGGCTAATACTATTGCATTCACAATTTTGTTAGTGCAGCAACATTAATGGGAACTCTAAAGATGAGCCACACCATGGATCCTAATCTACAGCATTTAGAAATGCATATAAACAAAAAGTCATTTTTATCTCCTACTTGTGCATCAAATTTGCTCAAAATGGATGATTTTAATGGGAGAATACAGTTTTTTTTTTTTTTTTAATTGGGTATATGATTTAGAAGCAATTAACTCATTGAATTTTGGTCCGTACATGTTTTGTGATGTGTAAAACATGATGGAACATATTTTTCTTATTTTGTATTGCCTTAACAAACAATTAGCATGGTAGCTATGCTGGTACCATCCATTTGTGTCCACTTGATGATAGATAAGAGGCCAGACAAACATATGGTTATTTTATTTTATGAATTGTAGTATAAGATCATGTTCAAGAGTCCTGATATTCGCTTTAGATGGACCATCATGATTTTGCAGTGATAGGATTAGGGCTCCAATTCTACTAGCACGATCCTAATTCAATTCTACCAGTATGATATACTAATTTATTTAATATAACATGATTAGAATCCACATCCATATACATATTAAGAAAATCTTCACAAGAACTTTGACTTATCTAGGTCTTTTTGCAAATTCACAGTGAGGTGCAGTATTCAGTAGTAGTTCTTATCACCTATATGATATGCTTATTTTGAAAGTGATATGAGCATATGGTATCCAGATAAAAAAGAAGTTACACCATGCCGGGAGCACATTGGCACCCTGGACAGACCAAAAAATTATCTGAGTACCCATATATCAGCTGATCTGTCCCTAGCCTTTTCAGATTATTAACTTGATGCTAGTAACTTGAATATGTATCCTCTAAATAAATTTAACAATAAAATAAATGTTATTTTATTCCCAATGGTCTTTGATTTTATGCACAAATTGTTATGTGAAGTGCCTCTTCCACAACAGTTTGCATCTTTTAAGTTCTTAGTCAACAAGATCCTCAATTGAAAAGCTATTGCATTTCCTATTGCAAAAGAGGAAAAAAATAAATTTTTTTCAATGCCACTTAGCCACTAATCTTAAAGTCATGAAGCTGAGCTTGTTCCACATGCCTTTTTGTAATATATACTACAGATCTTTAGAATAAAGGAGGTACATCAACTTTTCTGAAGCCTGCAAGACAACTTCACCATAATTTTTTGTATTAGAAGTTATTCTAGACAAAATTTTGGCATCTTCCTCTCTCTCTCAGCAACGTAGGTGATGACTAGAAACAATATACTCCCCCGGGCTTAAATTTTTGGTTCCATAAATATTGCAGATTAATCCAATATCAACATAATGAATCTACAAAGCCAAATTATAGCACTAGGTTATCCAATTCCCTTGAACAACTAATGATGAACATGCATCTGTGTGCTTGGCTCACTTGCAAAAAGTTGCACAGAATTGTATTCTTGTTCATCTCCCTGTATGGGGGGAGGGGGTGGCTGATTTCCCAGATAATATTGTTAATATTCCAAGCTTATTTATGAGCATGCATGAGGGAACTTTAAAAATAAGATACTTTATAGCACAACTATTCTACATCTAGAACTGACAGTTCACTATTAAATTGTGTTATATGAAGTGCATTCTCGAAATACTTTTCAAAGCTTTCAAATTTTATAATTATTAGATTAATTTTTAATCATGTAAGGATAAATTGATCTGATGATTACAGGTTTAAATCGATGGCGAAACCAAGACATTTATTTTCTAACCAAGACATGTCTCCAAGATCTTTAAGATCTAGGGAGTGGGACAGCATGTCGCGTTGGTCTGAGTACCTGAATCTTGAAGAATCTTCTCCTTCAGCTGTGAACTGGAAGAGTGTGGGTCCTGAGGCACCTCCAACTTCTGGAAATGTCCAAAAGGCTCTACACATGGAATGGGTGCTTCAGCTTTCAAAAGTTGCAGAAGGTTTATTGACTAAAATGTACAGGTTAAATAATATTCTGGACCACCCAGATTTGGTTTCGCACATATTTTCAGATTCATTTTGGAAAGCTGGCATAATCCCCAACTTCCCAAAAATCTGCATACTCGTGTCAAAGAAATTTCCGGAGCATCCTAGCAAATTGCAGTTGGAGCGAGTAACATATTATTCCCTTAACTTTTGAGTTCTCCTTAGCGACAAGAAAATCTGTCTTGTATTGACTAATTGGCCTTTCAGGTTGACAAATCGGCTCTTGATGCTTTAAATGAAAATGCAGAAGTTTATTTTCAAAGCCTAGAACCATGGGTCATGGTATGTGCTGAATGCATAATCATTTCTTATCTGCATGCTGGCAAAAAAAAAAGGAGAGAGTATTGAAGTCAAGCATTCTTTTTTCACCCCTATTATTTCTTGTAATATGTGCATGTTGTTTAAGTAAATAACTAGTTTGAATTATAAGATGTTCCTTTATTTTGTACATATAAGTTAACCGTCGATTGTTGTGCCTATACTTTAACATTCTCATGTCTTATCAAAGCAAATATCTTAAGCACAAAATAATTGCTAGGTGGCATAGGTGATTTTATTCTTCTTCTTATGTAGGACAGTACATATAATATTGCATGAGCCTTGTTAAAAGTACAAAGCAGCCTTAATATCTGTGGACCAATTAATAAAGACTGAGAAGGGGATAGCACAAACTATATTACTGGACACTTGGACAGTTTAAACTCTAGGAAGTTTAGAGTAAGCTAAAATTCTTGAAATAACACTATGTAATACGAATGATAAGTACTGATTAATTTAGAATTTAGCTTCCTTTGATTGTATACCTCTAATGCATGTTGTGTCGTCGGATAAGGTTAACTGATCTCTTGTAATTGTTTGTTCTTAGTGGAGGACTACTATGAATTTTATGCACTTCATTAGATTATATTACTAAAGCCTTTATCTAATGACAAATAGCTTGCCAGACATTGTAAATGTATTTTGTTTTCTCCTCCTGCCTAGTTGCTTCTTGATTTAATGGCATTTCGAGAGCAAGCTTTGCGGCTTATTTTGGATTTAAGTAGTACAGTTATCACATTGCTGGTGAGTCATTATTCTACCTTATCGCCACTCACAATTCTCCTGGCTGGAAATTTTAACTTTGGTTTTTATATCATGGAAGTGCTAGATTGCAATCATATCTGAATGTTCAGTTTCATCTTTTTGTAGCCCCATCAAAATTCTCTGATCCTGCATGCTTTTATGGACCTGTTTTGTTCATTTGTCCGTGTTAATCTTTTCTCTGATAAGGTAATTTCTCGTAAAAATCTCTATTCAGTTCTTTATCTGTTTTGTAAAATATTTCATACTGATTAATTATGCCAAACTAGTAACATAACTTTTCCCGTTTTTCTGTATACTCATACAAGAGTTCTTCTTTTCTTGCAGATACCTAGGAAAATGATCCTGCAAATGTACAATATCCTACACATAATGTTAAAAGGTGGCCGAGATTGGGAATTTTATCACCGGTATGAAACAATTTCTGATGAACATCCTTGTGCTGATTTATTGAATAACACAGCTAATATGAGCTCAAACATTCTCTTATGAATGTTTTATATACATGTTTACATATATAGAAAGAGGACTGTACACACATATGCTTTCCAATGGAAATCAATGATATTCCTCTTAAAATGAAAATCTGCATTGTTAAGTGTGATTTTACAGTGTCCAATATGGTTGGCTAAAAATCATGTATCTTTAAAGAGTCTTAACTAAATGTCAAATGGCTATAAAATAATGGACATGTATATGAGAAAAACTAGAGTACTTTTGACTTTTCAAGGTATTTGTCCCTATGCTTCCAAATGGAAATCAATTATAGCCCTTGTAATTTTATCATCGGTAGGAAATGAATTTCTGAGGAACATCGTTGTGCCGATTGTTGAATAACAGTGCTTTATATGAGGAAAATCATATACCCACCTAAAAAGTCTTACAAACCATTTTTCTGCTGATGTGGCACATGTATATGGCCTACCACATCAGCACTATTTTATTGGGGGAAAACCCCATGCTATTAATTCCTCTTGTCACTTTATCTTCTCAATCTCTTTGTCACTTCTTCTATATAAAAATTAAAGCCATTGGGTTGGGCTCTTATGCATGAGTTTAAGTAACATTTAATAGGTTTTTCCTCTTTAGTTCTTTCATCTCGTTCATTTCCTTCTTAAACTCTCTTGAATATGTTATATTTGTGGTTACTGGTTAGGGTTGTCTCCTGTCATGGATAGGGTTTATGGGCATGAGATGCCAGTCAAGTTTACAGACTGCCAACTGGTCCAATGGTAGCAGTAGGTGATGTTTTTTAGCAAATAGGAAATATAAGCTGGGCCAAAAAGGGGCCATTGTGGTGAATCTTGGCTACTCTTGAGCCTGGGCATGTTGGGCTTTGGCTAATCCCAAGCCTGGGTGCTGTTTGAAAAGCCAGGCCAAGAAGGGGCTTGGATAGGCTTTGAATATTTGGGCCAGCCTGGATTTAGGATACTATGGTCAAATAGCTACCCTAGCTATAATATTGCTGATTGTCAGTGTAGAGATCGAGTTTCTTAGTTGTTAGGTTTCCTTGTTTGTCTTTTCTTTGTTTATATTGCTGCCTGTGAATTAGTGCGACTGTGTATTGCCACCTATAAGGGAATTTTGTTCTTTGCATTGTAATCCCACCATAATATAGGGGAATGATGGTGAGATGGAAATTGAATCTCTCTCTCTCTCTCTCTCTCTCTCTCTCTCTGTTGCATGCCATTTCTCATGTCCTTGTCTTTCTTCTTGCTTTACTTTTTCTCTCATCCCTACTCATATTCTCCTTCTTCCCTCCCTTTTTTCTTCTCTCTTTATATACATAATTTCATATCTGATCCCATTTATTATCTAATTGAGAACAAAAAAACTTGGTAACAGAGTGGGTGCTAATTTGATCTGTTGATAGGATCCATAGCATCAGCCACTAGTCAAAGGGCCTTTTTGCCATGCAATAGACTTTTGAATCTGCTATGCTGAAGATCGGGGGAATAGTAGATTCAGTTCTTATCAGACTAGATCATGCGAAATGAAGTTTCAGATCAGATTTGAAGATTAAGGTGTGCTTGCTACTTTCCTAGAATTATTTTTGATCTTGTTAAATTCTTAATACTAGATTTATTGAGATTGAAGACTCAGAAGGTGGCCTGAGTTTTGGGAAGCAGTTGGAATGACTGCCCATTCTTGATGATCATGACAAATAAGTTAGATAGAAAGAACTATTAAGAATGAACACGAACTGCTAGAATGTTAATTTACAACCGCAAAATGGTTATGTGACTGGGTCCATCAAAGAACCGAAATTAGGTGATCCAACCAATAATGATGACTGGGAAAGTGAAGACCATGAGAGATGGTTAAATTCAATGGAGCCTCATATCAATAGAAGTTTTGCTTTCTCTTTGTTGCAAAAGAATTCTGGAGCAAGGTCTGAAAAACATTTTTGTAGACTCATGATAATGCTGTAACATTTGCAGAGGGAGCAAATTACAGTGGAACAAGGGGATAATTTCATAGAAGATTATTATCATAGTCAACCAAGTCAGAAGTGGAAACTAGCATTCTCCCAGCCTTGCAGTAATGATCTTGCTGAAAGAAAAGCAACAATATATCTTCGAGATTCATGCTGGATTACCATCTGAAATGGAGTTACAAAGGGTGCAAATTTTTGCAAGAGATCTTCTTCCTTGGAGGATAAGCACAATGAAGCAGAGTATCAAAAGCTAAAGGTTTTGGATCAGGTGGACAGTCAGTGCTAGATGTCTGTTATTGAGTTGTAAAAAGGACACTCTACTAAGGTGCAAACTCCAACCAAGCTAACTGACAAAGTGGTTGGAAGTTAGCAATCTTGTTGCCAAACTATAGTACCTTTGGCAATTCATGGTTGCTGACTCTTTGCTGGTAAAAGAATCCACCTTTATAATGCTGGAAGCCAGAATCTTTGGAAAGTAAATTATATTTTCTTTCTTCTTCATCCTTTCTCTTCCATTGGCACAAATAGATGACTGTACCGTAACCTAATATTGGCTTCCAATATAGCCATCTGTTAATGGATTTGGGGATGGCATGATTCCAGAAATGAATGAAGATAACAAGAAAAGATGTGAAGGAAAGACAGTCACTCCATTGTTCAAAAATTGAAGCTTCAGTACCACTATATTGATTAGTATTGCCAAGTAACTTACATGAATCTGTGGATCTTCTTCACTTACCTGTATGATGATCTGAATGCTATGTTACCCAAGGGATACCACCATGATTTCTCTTTCACCTAATCACACAAATCAGATGGGAAAACCTTTGAAGTTTGAGAAGATGAGATGGGGATCAACAAATCAAGCTTGTCATGTAACCTCTTCATCCATCAAAGTGATTGTGGGAGTTAAAGTATGGTATTGTCTGCTGACTCTCCTCTGGATGAAGTGACTGACTAACATTTTAACCACAAGGCTTAAGTTCAAGGCCCGAATGTTATGACACTGTGGGCCACATCTGGATGGGGTTTACGGATAAATTCAACAATACCTTTTTACATGCTGTTGCTATGTTCATGGAATATAGTATGGTACGATCAAGGACATAGGAGACTTTGAGGATGAGTCACCGGATCAGGCCATGAAAGCAGTAGTTGGCATTATTTAGTTTTAAATATTTATTCTCCTTTCAGTTTTTTGCTCAGTAATTTCTAATGTCTGTTCATTTCTTTTTTACATGATTGTCAAATCTTGGATTGAAGAAATAAAGTTACTTGCCATGGAGAGAAAAGTCACTTACCCAGTATGATCTTGTTGATATTCTGACCAATTATATAACGGATACAGGCTTTGGAGAGGAAAGCCAGTTCCCCTCTATAATTTTTTTAAACCATGATGAGTAATGATATATGATAATGTGTACAAAGGGACAGGTAATTGACTGATGTTTCATTTTAATCCCATTATTCACACATGGAATAATGGCTTAACCTGTTAAAGCGCTGCATGATTTCTCCCGAATAAAGATGTTACTCTTATAGGGTAACACGGACATCCTTTTTCATTAATAGTTTGCTTTTGTCATCCTCCTTTTCTTACATCTCGTTTTTTGGTTTAACAGATTGGTTCAGTTTGTAGACTCTTATGATCCAGCGGTGAAAGGGTTGCAAGAGGACCTTAATTTTGTCAGCCCTCGCATTGGAGAAGTCATACTTCTAACTCTTGCTGTTTTAATATTTCACTAGATATATGCTGTAGTGTCAGAGTATTTTTTTTTTTTGCATTCTAAATCAATAATATTTATGTATTTGCATTTTATTTCATTGTGCTTAACATTCCTAGCCATTCTTGTTTTCCCCTTTGGACTTGTCAAAAAATTTTCTTTCAGCCTAACAAATGAAATTTCAATCTTAATTTTTTAATCCATATAATTCACTGATTATGGTATTTTTTTTGAATAAACCAGGTGTATTTAGGTAAATTTTCTTTGCCGGCCTATGTCATGTGCTTGAGGCCACTCATGCTTTGGCATTACTTTTTAAAATATTTAGACAGTGAGACAAGCTAATGCCAATCATACAGTCGTCAATGAATGCAAGGACCTTTTTAAAGTTTTTGTATGGTAAAGCTATGTTACCTAGAAAGCCACATATTCCTTTAATTTTTCTTGAGATGATTTCTAGATCCATTCTGTTATATAATGGAAGGAGCAATATATTAGTTAAATTGAAATTTTAGAACATGGTGACTACAGTATCAATACTTATTAATTAGGTGCCTCCTTTAGTGATTTATTACATTCACTTTGAGGTTTTAAGATTTGGTTGAGATGATTAATTTATGTTGGAAGTGAACCTGAACTTGTTTGATGTTTTGGGTTTTGGCTGGTTTTGGGATTTTGGCTGAAGCTTGTTCAAACTGGCAACACTACGAAAACCCACTCTAAACAGGGGTCTGCATGGGTACCCAAACCTTTTATTTTCTGTTTTTTCAGAAAACTCTGTTGCCTCCTTTTGAGGGTAGATTTCACAAGCGTTCTATAGCATTTGAGTGGAATGAAACTAAATCCATATCAACTGTTCAGTTCACCTATTAGATAAGTGAAATTATCAGCATCTGGCTGAATTGTGTTTATGGTGCATGTAAAAAATGTACGCCCCCAGTATTGGGCTGAATGCATAATGACTATGCGATCGGTTGCTCACTGTGACCTTGACTATGCTTTCAGTCTCTGTATGGTAAGCTTTATGGAGATCAGTGAGTCACAGTGCATCTCAGACATTGCTTTCAGACAAGGCAGCAATGGACCAAAGTTCATAATTAGATGTGGGCATGATGCCCAGTAGCAGAAAAGGGGAGTTCATGGGGGCTGCTGGGAAAGTGTACTTCCTTTTTCTTTTTTTATTCAAACTGTTTTTATATTTATTGGATCTAGGCTGCACAAGGATCTCCTGGATCATGCTTAATTTGCATGAAACCCTCAATTTTGTAAAGTCTAATTGCATACATCATGAAAATAATATTTAATTCAATGCTTAAATTTTAAAAAAAATTTAAAAGGATGAAAATTTTCAAGAATGTACGCATGATATAAAGCATGATTTCCAAGATATCTAGATTTGGGTCGGCCAGCTAACAAGTCCAATTTCAAGAATATTTTATTTTATTTTATTTTTTGGTTGCTGAAGTTAGCTCAAGGAGGTAAAGACCAATCTATCTCTCTTATGACCTCCTATGTTCATGTCCATTCTTGTCCCATTTTCCTTCTTCAGATCACTTCTCAGACACTGATTTTCACTTTAACTGAGTGTCCTTTCTATCTTCATTCTTTATTGATAGTATTTCTCTCTCTCTACCTCTAGGACCACAAACTGTCATTCCATCCCATCTCCAGTGCCATGTCCAAATTATTTGAGATTGCCTCATCAGAGTTTGAGGGCACTGGAATACTTGACGTTCATGTCTAATGTCCAGGCAACACTGGATATCCATTTCTACACCTGTTCCAGATTTGGGTGCATACGTGAATGAAACCTATAAAAATTTGTGGATCCCGATCCCGATCTGGATTTTAAAAGTTTTGCTGGATCCAAATAGGGATATCCAATTGATTTTAACAAGATGAAAGAAGTTATATCTAATGAAAAAACACATTTAACCTCTCTGTTTTCCCTTTCACTTCTCAATAACTTCTCCCTGCTGCCCAAGGGTTCCTCCAAGGTCTTTTGGACCTCCATTAATGGTTCTCCGACTTCCTCATCAATGATATTTCTTAAATCATGTTACTTGTTATTCAAGATATATTTACTTCAACTAAAGTTACTGAATTGATGGTCATCCATTTTTAAGATATCTGTACTTCATTATGCAATATTTACTTCAACAATCTTAGGTAAGAAGAAGAGCTTATTCTCATATTCAAAGGATTTCAGATAAGTGTTATGTTATGCATACAGTTATTGGTCCTGGTCTAATATTGAAGTTTCAAGGTTTATGGTTGTTGACTTCCGAATTTGAAAACCTATGAAGCAAGAGGGAACCAGTGTTTCGAGATTAGGTTTTGCTTAGAGGTTTATGTGTGGAACCTTGAGTTTAGAACTGGTCTAGTATATGTTGTCTTGGTCTGTTGCGATATTTTTAGATGATACTGACTAGTCCTGAAGGTGGACAAACTAAACATTGTTCAGTGCACTGAAACCTTGGTAATCATAATTAAGGAGAGGCAAATAGACTCATATGTCATGTCACATAACTGGCTTTTCATGTATACAATAGAGTGGCTAACCATCTTAAATCCCATAAAAGTATTTTGAGACTGCCACTAAGAATCTCTTCCTTCCCCTTCTGTTAATTCTTGTTTTTTTTTTTTTTGGAATAATAGGACTTGCAATTTCTAAAGCTAAATGCTCTCCTTTTGGCTTTTAACGTGCCATCTTAGGTATTTTGAATAGCACTCGATGGCTTATGTGGGACTGTAAGAATTTAATCAAATTAACAGGGCCGTGCAAGTGCTCTTTCCCAAGAAAATCTTTTATGGTCCAAAAATAACAAGTCTAGCCAACCTGTAATAATGGGTTGTAATTTTAAACTTGTTCATGCAGCCTAACCGCACATGGAAATAACTTAACAAGTCACATGATAAATACATAATCTATCTATGGTAGTAGTAAGAAATTCAAGAGCAGGACATCACATTTTCTAAGTAGTGCCGATTTGAAGTGGTGAACAATATTAAGCTTAATGAGACATGGAACCTAAACTTCAACAGTTTCAAAATCATATGCTGCATTCGACCTTGAGACCTCATCAGCATAAGTCACCCTCATCATGTATTGTGGGCATATATCAAAAAGAATTACAATGTATTTCTCTTTAATCATAGGATACTGACTAATAGGTGTAAGTGATGTGTTTGATATGTATAATGCACTTGACACCTGTTACACCCAAAAACATAATTATTGTACTAGTTTGTGAGATAGTATATCTTCATTATGTCAGTTTGATGTGAATATTTTGTCTTAAGCTATTAATATAGTACGCTCTGTTGAATAAAACCAGATTTATAAAAAAATAACAAACATATATCAAGTGGATTCATACTGTTTGATGTGCATATAAAAATTAAAGACATGTCCATGTCATTATCAATTTATGCAAAAACACGTATTGGAAAAATGTTTTCTATTATATCATTGTGAATCTTTGGAATATCCAATATGTTGAGTTTTTGCTTAGTATGGGATGCTTATTGTGTTCAACTATTATTATTCAGGCTGGTACATGATATTTTAACCTTAGAAGAAATTCTCTCCAAAACTAATCAGAGTACCAAAGTAACCAAACAATTCCAAAATGACCTTATCTTCTAAAAGGAATTTTCATTAATTCAATTCTTCAACCTTAATCATAGTTTTGTGTCAGTACCAAGATCTGCCTATTGACCTGTATAGATCTGTATCAGACGTACCGTGAGGTATTGGTAGTGTATCGGTATGGTGTTGAGGTTTGGTTTGGTATATGAGTTGAACCAGTTCATCGGTCTATACTGAGCAAAACCACGCTGTACCACCTAAAATCGAGATACCTTATCGTACATACCTACCTGTAGCCCATGGATTCGAGCAGTATCTTGATAAAAAGTGAGAAAAAAGAGGTTGAGAGCTATCTCAGTATGGGTGCATGCTGTACCATATCATTCCAAATTGATGATGTACTGGTATGACACTCGGTACTATCTTAGTTACTGCTGTATCAAAGACTTACCATGGTAGTTATTAAACTTGGACTGCAGACCGGGCCAATTGAGGACCCTGGTCGATGGGTCACTTGTCCAACTATCAGATTAAATGCTTAGACTGGATTATAACTAAGTTATATTAAAAATTTGAAAAATATAAAAATAGTTGTAATCTAAAATAAATATGTATGACAATCGAAAGCCGTTTGGATTGTTTTAGTGGCTTCAGGTTGACAAGACCTCTTTTTTTTGCATACATCACATTTTCAAGAAAGATGTGGCTTCTAAATTGTACAAGTATTCATTGATAAGAAAAATTAAAAACATGAATTGTGATTGGATTGATAGTGAAGAAAGAGAATTCTTGGTTCAATTCTCTTCCTTAATGATAGAAAAATGGATTGATCAAAATCTATTGAGTCTGACTTATGCTGATGAAATGTTAAAAAAATATTCTAAATACTACTCGTTAAATCACATGGATTTATACTATATCTACACTAGTATTTATTTACAACAAAAACAGAAAATATTTATGAAATACTTATCTAAAAGTTATAAGGAACACTATTGTATAATATAGAAAAACATGGTAAAACTTATCAATATTTTTAATTATTTTAAGTAGTAAAGTTCTGAAAATATACATAAGAGCAAAATGTTGCATATTTACTAGTTTTCATTATCTAAGAAAGATAAAAATATTATTAACTTTTCTGTTTCATGGAAGAAGTGATTAGTAAATTATGTCACCATCTAACTTGGCATAATTAAGGAAAAGAATTAGTTATGCAGTGATGTGGATATACTATATCTATTATTAAATCACATTAGGAAATGGATATCCTTAGTGTCCTGGTGGTTAAGGTGCTTGTAGTTATGTGGATGGACAGCGGTTTGAATTAGATGTTAAAACATTGTTTTGTAGGATTTTTATAAAAATCATGACCTGCCAACCCACCTTTCCACCTGCCCGGTTCACCGGTTTTCTTTAAAAACCATGTATGTTGGCGGTTCTCTTGTGGTTCAACTGCAATAGCAGTCCTCCATGAAAACCGAACCAGCCAGGGGTCCAATTTGGTGGTTTTTCTGGTTGGACTGGTGGGTCCAGTCTGGTTTTTATAAAAATGGTTACCATTAGGAATGTCACCATCATCTTAAAGAGATAAATATGCATATACTTGAAAGCTTATAAAGTTCTTCTCAATTAATTGCCAACATTAAGCAGAACCATTGTTTGCAATGCTTAGATAAGCAAGTATTTCAACTTCTCTTATTGGGCTCACCTAATTCTTTTTTTTTTTAATTCTTTATTTCAGGTACTGGAGGCTGTAGGTCCAACAATTTTTCTTTCAACTGATACAAAAAAGTTGAGAAATGAGGGATTTCTCAGTCCATTTCACCCTCGTTATCCTGACATACTCACAAATTCTGCTCACCCCAAGGTAGGTGTGTTTCTCCTTTATGGGTCAAAACCTTAACTGCTTCTTACTTGGTAAGTTAGTCATCTCTCTTTTATGTTTGTTTGTATTTGAAATTCATGTTGTTTTGTTCTTATTTCTCTTTCAGAGGGCTCAAGACTTAGCCAATGTTACATCATACCGAGAGTGGGTTCTATTTGGCTATCTTGTTTGTCCTGATGAACTTCTACGCGTTACTAGTATTGATATTGCAATGGTATATATCATCATTTTTTCCATGCCAGTTACATATTTTGTGCTTCATATTTCCAGCAGTTCTTTCTTAGGGCCTGTTTGGCTAAGCTTTTGGAGAGGAAAAAGTGCTTTTTTTTTCAAAAAAGTGCTTATTTTGAAAAAACAGGATGTTTGGCTAAGCTTATTTTAAAAAATAATCTACTTTTGAGTGGTAGCAGAAGCAGTTTTTCTGCAATGGAGAGAAAGCAGAAAATTGGAGCTTCTCCTTGAAAGCAGAAGCAGAAGCAGAAAATTAATTTTTTTAAGATAACTATTTTCTTACTCAAAATCATTATTTACCATAACTATCCCTATTTATTTTCACCTAACCCTCCTATTATTTAGTGAATGATGTATTTTGATGTATTTTGATACATATATATTATCGTATAAAAAATATGTAAAATGTTCAATATGTATTATCTTTGGTTCAATTGTATTTATATTGATTAAAATTTTAATATATTTTTTATTTTTTTATTATTTTATTTTAATTAAATAAAAATAAAAAATTAAATTAAAATTAATCATAATGAATATTTAAAATTATTTATATTTTTAAATAATATTAATTATAAAGTAAATCTATAAATGCCTGTTTTCGTAATTTGATAGTCAAAAGTACTTTTTTTGAAAGATTTGCCAAACATAAACTGCTTCTCAAATACTAATAAAAGCGTTTATTAAATGATTTTGCTAAACACAAACTGTCTTTTTCTCACAGCACTTTTTCTGAAACTTCAATTGAAAAGAAGTGATTTTAAAATAAGTTGATTTTCACAACTTGGCCAAATAGGCCCTTGCTTGGTTACCATATTCTGTATTTAGGAATGATTGTATTTGTTTTTGCTGATGGCGTGTCTATGTGAAGTTTTACTTGCAAATGTTGCCTATAAAACCATTAAAATGCAAAGTTAACTAGCATTGATTTTGTTGAACCAAATGTGCTAAAAAATCCATAGTGATCATGTTTAAGTTCTAAAACTCTTTCTTCTGCCCTTCCCTGATCCCCTCGCTCCCTCCTTAATATGGAAGCAGAGTATTATCATGATGTTCATATTCTGAATACATTGAGCGCCCGTTCTTTGGTAGCTAAATATCATGGGAAAGTTGGTCAACTTTACCATTGACCAACTTACCCGTATTCTTGTGCTTCTCTAGATGGGTGAGTTATTTTCCTATGAGTAGCATTTACCAATGAAATAGAGGGAAAATCTTACCCACTTAGAAGGTGGGCAAATCATTTTTCCATCAAGTAGGAAATAACTTTCTTATTTTATTCCTAAAATATCCCTAGCCCTACAATAATATAATAATGTATTATATTATATTATAATAATATAATATAATATCCTTATCATACAATAATATGTTAATATAGAATATTACAATATAATATAATAAATGTAATATATTATTATTATATATAATAGTATCTATATAATAGGGTATTATGGGAAATATGGATAGATCTTAGCAACTTATCTGGAGCCATTTCCGAATGCAAAAAAGAATATGAGTAAATTATTTTCCTGTCTAAATGAAATACTTAAGAAAATACAAATTCCCAAGTAAGTTTTTTTACCCTCCAAAGAATGGGCCCCAAGGGTAAAAGGATTGTAGAAGCTTTATTTGAAAGAGTAGGATATGTTATTTTTCATAAGTATAGAAGAACAAGTTGTTTTAATAATTATTTTCAAATTTTAACCAGGTGTTCCATGTAGAGTGCTGGAAATTGTGTTAGAGTCTACTTCGTCACAGGACTCACAACCTAGAATTTGCACTTATTGAGATCTCTGTTGTGGTTGATTGAAAGAGACAACAATATTGGACCATCCTTAATAGAAACCTTACATCAAATGCAGTTTAACTGAAAATTTATTATAATCCACTGCTGTTAGATAACAGCCCATTAAATACTTAAACCTGGCCTATTACATATCCATACTACCATACCTTAATGTAATAAACAACCAAACACAACAACAATATTGTCGGTGTTGCTTCAATAATCATTCAAATACCAAGTCCACCAAAAAGATGCACTATAGCCCTGACTCATCACGTTGAAAAGATTGTATGATAGATGAACTGAGCTATAGACTCAGCAAGTAAAACTCTTCCTTAGTCAAGGAATTCACATTTTCATTGAAAAACTAATGATTTTAAGTTATAACACAAAATATCATAGTAAAGTTCAAGAGTGGCTTCACTGAAGTGAAATCAAAATTTTGAATAAGGAAAAAGATACTATGAAAGGATCAAAATACATGATTAGAGAGGTAATATTAAGGAGGTAATTTTTTAGAAGTTCAAGCAAAGGTCCTAAAACAAGTCAATCATGAAAATTCCAAAAGTCAAAATCTTCTAATCAAGAAGACATTGTTACATGACTAAAGCACTTTATATATCAGAATAGTTCTGATACTTCACATATTCTATAAATTTTTTACAAAGGTTTGCTTCACTCATATTCCTCATTGCAAATACAATTAAGGCTGCTTATATCCTCATTAACAATTTGAGTTTCAGGCCACTTATATACCACATTGCTAGAGGTCCATAAATCTCACAAGCAGGTTTCTAGCTTAAGATTTGTTGGGGGCTGTTAACCTACCGCCCGACTCACCAGCCGGCAACCGACTGACCGTCGGCCACCGATGGTCGTTCACCGACTGATGATCGATGATGGAAAGGCTCGCTGAAGGATCAACGGTCCGTTAATCTACCGTCGGTCTGGCCGACACGTTGACGGGAGCGTCGATACAACGACGGGAGCGCCGACACACTGCCATCCGATGGATGTTTGGTCTGACGGACGATGGCTCTAAAGCCTCCGAACCGATTGTCGATTGGCCTAAAGCCTTCCGATTGACCATCGATCGGTCTCAAGTCTTTCAACCGACCAATGATCGGTTGGCATCGAGCCAGTCGGCTGACCAACGGAAGCTCTCTAAACAGCTAATCCAGACTACGATTGGCTTTACAAAACTGCCCTCGAAAAGGATGGGCAATAGCGATTAGTGGATAGTTTTAACAACCTGCCCACAATCATACTACATCGGAAAAAGAGGGACTCACGTGCTAAGCGGTTATCATCCCGACATCTATAAAAGAAAAGTAAACTGATCAGTTTGGTAAGACATTCCAGAATATTAAAAGAGCAAATTCTATCATCTTGCTCTTCATTTCCTGTTCGACCAATCCATCCTACTAACTTAAGCATCGGAGGATCTCCGTCGGAGCCAACTCCGGTCAGTGGAGACTTTCTTTTGTAGATTTTCCGACGTTCATTCACAGGCGTAGGTGGATTGGTTGCAATAGATTGGTGCACCAGGTAGGGGACAAGAACGATCAGTGATCGATATTAAAGTCTAGCGAATTTGTCATCCATGACAATGGCGAAAACGTGCACTCGCAACTTAGCTCCGTTGGACAGTCGTCTCGGCGAGAAGCACTTCCCCCTCTGCCGCCGACAGTGGCGGAATCGAGCTCTTCGCGTCTGGCGGTCACGACGGACGCACAAGCCCAGCAACTGGTTATATTGATATAGCAGGTCCGGATGCTGACGGAGGCTGTTCACAGTCTCCAACAGCAACCACATGCAGTGATGGAAGGTCCAGCGATGCAGGCAGTATCGTCTAGGCACAGCCACCGCATCTCGAGGCGCTCCACCACCTCATCGGAGCGAACATCTTGACGTTCTCGTCGGATGGAAACTCCATATTCTCGCCGCTCGCGAGGAACCATCGGTCGATCGTGATGCTCTGTTTCCTCGTCTTCCCATCGGAGTCAACACAAGGAGAAACGGTCGTGGGATTCGACCACCTCCACCAGTTCCTCGGGAGGATTAAACCTGGGGACATCTCGTCAGCAGTGGTTCGATGACTACGAGCGAAAGTTCAAGAAAATCAACTGTCGACTGGTTTGGATCCAGAAGGATGCGAAAGGAGGGTCCTTCAATGGTCTTCGTGTCCAAGTAGCTCCTTGTTCCTCCGGCATCTTGAACAACCCGATCCCATTACGGTTCAAGATGCCACAGGTGGAATGGTATGACGGCTTCATCAATCCAGTTGATTATCTCTAGAGCTATAAAGCTCTCATGATGATTCAGGAGGCGAACGACGTCCTCATGTGCATCGGCTTTTTAGCCATCCTTCGGAAAGCTACTTGAGCCTGGTATTTCGGGCTTCAGTCGGAAAGCATCAACTCTTTCGAACAGCTTGAAGACTCCTTCGTGGCTCACTTCAGTTCTAGCAGAAGGATGCCACGAACTTTCGACACTCTTTTCTCGATCAAGTAAAGAGAGGGAGAAACTCTTCGGGCCTTTGTGGCACGTTTTAATGCCGCCACACGAGGTCCGAAACCTCAACGAGGACGTGGCCATCTCGACCATGAAGTAGGGTCTGCGAAATTCTCGGTTCACTTACTCGCTAGACAAGAACCATCCTCAGACTTATGCTGAACTCCTGGAGCGCACGAATAAATACATTCACACGGAGGAAGGCACTTCTGGCCAATGCCAATTAAATGAAAAAGGTTAGAAGAAAAAGAAGCAGCGGAAGAACGACGCTTCGGCTAGACCAAACCAGCTCGCTCCGAATGGGAAAACGGTCTTCTCTCGACTGAACCCAGTACCGACCAATGTGAAGAGTCGGTACGATACTTACACTCTCCTTTTTGCTTCGCATGCCCAAATTTTGATGGAGATTAAAGGGGAGAGTTATCTTCATCGACCCCCACCAATAAAAAACTGAAGCAAGGACGGAAGGAAGTATTGTCGGTTTCATCGCGACTACAGCCACGACACCGAACAGTCCTTCCAGTTGAAGGATGAGATCGAGGCTCTCATTCGGCGGGGATTTCTTGACAAGTTTCGGCTCGATCGCCCAACTCAGCCGCATGCCGATCAACCACCGCCAGCATCGGAGGAAATTCATCAAAACCGACCGACGGCTAGGGTGATCAACATGATCTTTGGGCGATCAAGAGCCGGCGAGGCAACATCCGAAGAAGAATCGGCCAAGAAACAGCGATCCGATGAGCCTATCTCTTTTTCGAATGATGATGTAAGGGGAATTCAAACTCTCCATGATGATGCTGTCGTCGTCTTGATGATGATAGCAAACTACGATGTAAAAAAAATCCTCGTTGATAATGGAAATTCGACTAATGTTTTATTTTACTCTGCTTTCTCTCGAATGAAATTGTCGACAAAACGCCTCTAAAGAATTTTCATCCCTTTGGTCGGATTCACAGGAGATGCCGTCGATATTGAAAGGGAGATAGATCTTCCATTGACTGTGGGGACAGAACCTCGACAAAGCATTATCGTCTTGACTTTTATGGTCGTTAGAGTCCCGTCGGCATACAATGCCATACTTGGAAGATCGGGACTTAATTCCCTCAAGGCAATAGTGTCGACGTATTATTTACTAGTCTGATTTTCGACTAATGCCGGAGTCGGGGAGATGCGAGGCGACCAATAGATTGTCCGACGTTGCCTCGTAATCACTGCAAAGAAGAATAAGTCGGAAGATTCTTCGCTGCTAGAAGGACTTGATCAGCAGGAAGATGAAAAGCGAGGTGAGCCGGCTGAACAGTTGGTCTCCATGTTGTTGCAAGAAAATGACCTGACTAAGATTGTTCAAATTAGGTCACAACTTCAGACGATGGAGCGTGAGCGGTTGGTTCTGTTGCTAAGAGCCAATGCTGACATGTTCGCTTGGTCGACAACCAATATGCTAGGCATACCTCCAGAAATAATTACTCACCGACTGAAAGTCAATCCGAACGTCAAGCCGGTGAGACAAAAGAAGTGACCATTCGCTCCTGAGCGACAGAAGGTCATCGATGAAGAGGTAGACAAACTCCTTGCGGCAGGCTTCATGAGAGAGGTCCATTACCCCGATTGGCTTGCGAATGTCGTCATGGTGAGAAAAGCCAACGGGAAATCGTGCATCTGCATCGATTATACCAACTTGAATAAAGCATGTCCGAAGGATAGTTTTTCTCTATCAAAGATCGACCAGCTGGTCGACGCAACATCGGGACATTGACTCCTGAGTTTTATGGATGTTTTTGTAGGCTATAATCAGATTTGGATGGCACCTGAAGACAAAGAACATACTGCCTTCGTCACTGACAAAGGAATTTATTGCTATAAATTCATGTCGTTCGGATTCAAAAATGCGGGAGTGACCTACCAACGGTTGGTGAACAAGATCTTCAAGCCACAAATTGGGCGGAATATGGAAATGTATGTCGACGATATGCTCGTAAAAAGCACTTAGAGTCAGGACCATGTTCGAGACTTAGAAGAGGCTTTCGACACACTCCGACGATACCGAATGAAACTAAATCTGACTAAATGTGTCTTCGGAGTGACGGCCGGGAAGTTCCTTGGTTTTCTTGTTTCATATCGAGGGATCGAGGTAAATCTCGAAAAGATAAAGGCAATCATCGATATGAAACATCCAACTTCGAAGGAGGTGCAACAGCTCAATGGAAGAGTTGCTGCCCTCAGCTAGTTCATCACCAAGTCTGCCGAAAGATGTCTTCCATTCTTTAAAACTCTACGGCAGACTAGAGACTTCTCATGGACCGACGAATGCCGACGATCCTTTAAAGAACTAAAGAAATACCTGATGACTCCTCCGTTACTCGTAAAGTCGATGGAAGGAGAACCTTTATATTTATATCTGGCCACATCCGATGAAGCTGTTAGTTCGATTCTGGTCAGAGAAGATGAAAGTCGGGTATAACACCCCATCTACTATGCAAATAAAGTACTTCATAATGCCGAAATCCGATACTCAAAAGCCAAGAAGACGATTTATGCCTTGATCATTTTGACGCAACGGCTTTGGCCCTACTTCCAAGCCCACACGGTGCATGTTTTAACCGACTAATCTCTGAAATCAATCCTATGTCGGCCGGATACTTCGCACAGAATGGCGAAATGGGCAATAAAGCTCAGCGAATTTGACATCTAATGTCGTCCTCATTCGTCGATAAAGACCCAGGTCCGGGCTGATTTCATTGTCGAGTGTATCATCTTGGACGACAAATCCGATCAAGAAACAATTTGTGAGTCGGTAGAAAACATCCCTGAAATCGATCGTAAGTCGGCCTAGGTGTTACATGTCGATGGGGCATCAAATGCCCTCTCGGAAGTGGCACTGGACTCATTCTAGCAAATGCCGATAGAATAGTCACCGAGTACGTCCTTCGATTTAACTTTAAAGCTTCGAACAATCAAGCCAAGTACGAAGCTCTTCTTGCTGGCTTGAGAATCGTCAAAGAGATCGGGGTCGATGAGCTGAAGATATTTACTGACTTTCTACTTATTGTGGGACAAGTCAAAGGCGACTATGAAGTTTGCGATTCGATGATGCAGAAGTATTTGGAGAAAGTGAAAAACCAAACTTCTGTCTTCAAATACTTCGACATTTTGCATATCCCTAGAGTAGAGAATGCTCGAGCTGACGCACTCTCCTGACTTGCTGTCACTACCCCTAATGAACTTGGCCAAACCTACATCGAGTATCTCGATACGCCAAGTGTCGAAAAGTCAGAAGAGGTATTGCAGATCAACGACAAGTCGAGTTGGATGGATCCGATTGTTAGGCATATGACTAAAGGAATCCTACCAGACGATCCATCGGAAGCAAAACGCTTAAGATGGATAGCCTCATAATACGTTATGATGGACGGACGTCTCTACAAATGATCTTTTTTCCTTCCGCTCTTGAAATGCTTGGAACCTACCGATGCCGACTACGCGCTTCGGGAAGTCCATGACGGGATCTATGAGAACCACTTGGGGGGCAAGTCCCTTGCCTATAAGATCCTTCAGCAAGGATATTATTGGTCAATGATGCGGAAGGATGCAACCGAGTTTGTTCGGAGATGTGAGCCGTGCCAAAGATACGCCAACATCCAGCATCAACCAGCGATGCAACTAACATTGATCGTAGCTCCATGGCCGTTTGCACAGTGGGGAATCGACATATTTGGTCCTTTCCCATTGGCATCTGGGCAAAGAAAATTCTTAGTCGTCGTCGTCGACTATTTTGCAAAATGGGTGGAAGCCGAACCTTTGGCACAGATTATAGAAAGTAAGATGGAGGACTTCGTTCGAAAATCTATCATTTACAGATTCGGGCTCCTGCATACGATCATAATCGATAATGGCCGATAGTTTGACAATCAGAACTTCAAAGACTTCTGCGCGACATGCCATATCATGCACAAGTTGACGTCTGTCGGCCATTTACAGTCGAATGGAGAAGTGGAGGTCACGAACCGAACAATCCTCCACAGCTTGAAAACCCGGCTCAACGAGGCCAAAGGTCTCTGGATAGAAGAATACCTTCGGTATTATGGGCCTACCGAACAACCCCCGAGTTCCGACGGGCAAATCTCTTTTTAACCTTACTTACGGAACAGAAGTGGTGATACCTGTCAAGGTCGGACTACCTTCAATGCGGGTTGAAAGATATGACGAGTCAAGTAATTCGGATCGCCGAAGGGCGGACTTGGATCTGTTGCCTAAAGTTTGACAACAAGCACAACTCAGAATGGCTGCTTATCGACAACGAGTTGCAAGGTACTACAATAGAAGGGTCAAGCCGAAAGAAATTCATTCGAAAGACTTAGTCCTACGGAAAGCCAAATTATCCAAACCGTTGGACCAAGGAAAACTCTCCCCCAATTGAAAAGGATCCTATTAAGTGACGGAGATTTTTCGACCTGGAGCGTATCGACTTGAAACACACGACGGAGTCGAAGTTCTCCGAACATGGAATGTTGACAATCTCAAAATGTACCATCAATGAAATCAACTCCATGTACTTTTGACAAATACAAAGAATAAAACTGTTGCAATGTTTTCTTCAAAGATGTCTCCCCTATGAAAAACGATCGGTTAACCGACGTTTTAGTCGGTTGAAAACCAGATGAACCGATCGGATGAGAATCGGTACAAATTCTAAAGCAATGGAGAAAAAATCGACTGACCAACTGTCGGTTAAAAATTTACAACCGATCAACCGTCGGTATATTACAGTCGGTAGGACTCAACAACCGACAGTTAGATGGCGATCATCAATCGGAGTATCGTTCGGCGCCGACCTTCGGTCGGCACATCTTGAGCAATTGGCATGGTTTATCGGAAATAAGCCGACCTTCTACAGTAGAACGGTCGACTGACTGGCTAAAAAGCAATGTCGATGCATAACTTTCTTATGGGATGATAAAAAAAGAAAAGCATCAAGCTTTTGGTAGTGAACTTGATGGTTTGCCTCGACTAGTAAAGAACGCAACCTTTGCCGATTTGGCCATGGCCGAATCGAAGGACGATTGGCTTGCACCCGATTGCCATGCACTTCTATAAATCGATCAAGTGTCGAGTGATAAAAAACTGACCAAAGGTTGGTTAGAAATCGATCCATGGTCGGCCTATACTCGATCATCAAGCATTTCGATTTAGTATGAGTTAGTAAAAAATCGACTAAAAGTCGGTTAGAAACCGACTCAGGGTTGGCTTGTCCCCAACCTATGAGTATCCCAACGAACGACTAAGTATTGGCTAGTTAAAAATTTTGACTTTAAGTTAGTTGAAAAACTAGTTGATGGTTAGTTATAGAAGATCGACAAAAGATCGATCAACGACTGATCAATAAAATTTTTACAGACAAACAAAGGCAAGCAGAATGCAAGTAAAGTTTCCTTTTATTACTGTAAAAAGAAAGTTACAAAAGCGGACTTTAGTCCTTACAAAAGTTTGGACTTCAATCCTAAAAAAAACTAAAAGTACAAGTTTATCTGTCGATCGTCTGCTCTGGAGCTGGATCGGGAGCAACTTCAACTTCGGTAGTCAGTGCAATATCAGTCAGAGAAACAGCTTCGATCGGGGTAACTTCCTGGCCCTCCGATGGGACTTTAGTAGCCAACTGAGGGGTTGCATCCGTCGATGCAGAGGAGATCGAAACGTCTTCAGTTGGAGCGAAAGCAGCAATGGGAGCGCCGTCTTTCATTGGGTCATCAAGTGCTTCGTCGTCGCCTCCCTCTTTCTCTTCTTCAGCACTGGAGATGCCTCCCTTTTCCTCTTCAGCGCCGAGGACACCTCCCTCTTCCTCTTCTTCAGCATCAGGAATGACGATGTTGCTAAGATCAAGGTCAGGAAAGAGCTGTTTAGCGGCGTTTTGACCATCACGAAACCCGATCTAATAGGAAGCTTCGCTTCCGTGAAGGATCAAAGTCTTCAGGTCAGTCGAGGCCTTGAATTCCTCGCCGCCTAGCTCTTTCGTTCAATTGAGATCCTGCCGTAGAACCTGGATCTCTGCCTTGGCTGAAGATGCCTCCCCGTCGGCAGACTGCCACTTCCGATGCCAATCCTCTGTCTCCTTGGTCCAGTTGTTGTGGTCCTTCTTCAGCTTATTTATCTCATGTTTCTTCTTCTTAACGCGACTCTCCTGCGCCTTTACTTCCTCCTGAGCCGACTTAAAGTCGAATTGAACCGACTCAAGTTCGGATCTTACCGACCCAAGCTCGACTCTGAGGCGGGAGACTTCATCAGATAAGTTCCTCTCTCGACCAGCAGCATCCCTCTCTAACTGCTCCAATCGACGAACCACCGAATCACGTTCGGCATTTGCAGCCGACATTGAGTCGGAACATGCACGTCGAAGATCGGCCATTTTACGGCAGGCCGATTCAAGCTCGGCCATGTCGTGAGCCCATTATTCAAAACAAAGTAAATCAAGTTAGTTAAAAAAAAAAGAAAAGGCAAATTGCTGACTCACCTCGATAAAGGTCGGGTAGAATGATCCGAACAAGTCGGCTAAAGTCCGACTCCTTGACTCCCGGTTATTTGGGAGGAGAATGGCGTGAACCAAACTCCTCGCCAACTGGGAGTCGGAAAGAGCCGACCCACTTTTAGGGATCTGAATGTCGACTCGTTCGGAGTTTGTATAACTACGGCTAGAAGCGTCACTCCCAGCCAATGTAGGAAGAATTGGCGTCTTCTCTTTCTTCTTGGGAGATGATTGCTCAGGAAGTGCCGACATCCATTGGGGCATGGATGGAGATGATGGATGCCCTCGACGGACCGGAGTCGATCATGGAGCAGGCGCGGTAACAGATGACTGAGCTCCCGACATAGGAGGAATAGTCGGAGCGTCGATGATGACATCTTCCTCCAACTGTGTGACTGCCGGAGGGGCTTCGGTAGAAGTAGTCATCACCGGAGCAAGGAGGGCGATGATGGGAGTACCGACGGTCCCGAAAGTGCTATCGGAGGAATGTCGGTAGAGGTGGGGGCAGCCGAAGGACTAGCTGCCCGACTTTTCTTCGACGCACGTGATGGACCGGCGCCGGACGCCATCCTCTTCTGAGTGGCAAACTGCCGAACTTCGCCTGCGGAGATTCCAAGAGGAAGATGCATCACTACAAAATCGAATAAAGAATTTGGATTAATATCGGAACCCGACCGAATAAAAGAAGATCCAAACTACAGACACTACATATACCTACGGATGGTGTCGGACCAAGTTCGGCATCATACAAAGTCTCTTCAGTGATCAAATTTTTCTGTGGGGGAACTTGCATATCTTTCAGTTGAAGGAAGTCCTTTCGGTCGGCCGGATCAATCCAATTATTCTTGTTTGGAAGGACATTCGGCTCTCCCCACATCGATGGGAAGCCCCAAGAAGAAGGGCGAAATAAAAAAGAATTGGGTCTTCCGATCGTGGATAGACGATGGAAGATCGATAATAAAGGAAAGACCCCTCATTGGGGCAAAATACCACCATCCGTTGGCTTTCGGATGGGGTCGAAGAGCAAAGAAAGGTCTGAATAAAAAAAGCCAAAGATTTGTCGGGATTAACCGACACAACAAAGCAAAGGTAATCAGAAGCCGAATGAAATTCGGTGCGAACTGGGCTGGATATACCCAATAATAATTGAAGATGTTCCGGAGGAACTCCGAAATAGGAAACCTAAGGCCCAACCTAAGGTTCTCTAGATAAAAAGCTATAAAACCTGACGGAGGTGAAGTCATCCGACTGTCGGAGCTAGAAGCCAATAGCCGAAACTCCTCTGGGATTCGATATTGATCAGCGTGGATGCTTCGGTTGTTGGACCTTGCGACGAACTACTATGGATACTAGCCATGTGTACAACTCAACAAAAGAAAATAAAAGAGAGGGTGAAAAGGATGTTAGAAAGAAGGTTCGAACCTTGAACTTGAAAGCTAAAAAATGAGGGAATAAACAGATTCCCCAAAAGCTCCTTCTACTGAAAATGATAGAAAAGAAACCTGCAGGGTGGGTTTAGTATTTATAGGACTCACTGACGGTTGAGATGCACAGAAGACTATACTAGATGCTGACATATGTCGATCGAAAATCGGCTGAACGTCAAATCTCTCGTGCCTTGCGACCGTGCGACTATTGATGGCGATCATTAGGATCCTCGAAGTGTCGGACAGCCACCTTATCGAATGACGTAGAAATCATTAATGGCAGATGGCAGAATGAAGATCGAGGCAATGCCATGTGTCGACCCCCTGCGTTAGGTGCACCAAATCAAAATGTGAAGTTATTGCACTGGACTTGGGCGTGAGGGGCAACTGTTGGGGGCTGTTAATCTACCGTCCGACTCACCAACCCGCAACCGATTGACCGTCGGCCACCGATGGTCGTTCGCCAACTGACGATCGATGATGGGAAGGCTCGTCGAAGGATCAACGACTTGCTGATCTATTGTCGATCCGATCGACATGTTGACGGGAGCATTGTTGATACAACGACGGGAGCGTTGACACATTGCCATCCGATAGACGTTCGGTCTGATGGATGATGGCCCTAAAGCCTTCCGACCGACTGTCGATTGGTCTAAAGTCTTCCGACCGACCATCGATCGGTCTCAAGTCTTTCAATCGACCAATGATCGATCGGTATCGAGCCAGTCGGTTGATCGATGGAAGCTCTCTAAACAACTCATCCAGACCACGATTGGCTCTAGAAAACCGCCCCCAAAAATGGTAGGCAACGGCGATTAGTGGGTAGTTTTAACTACCTGCCCATGATCACACTATACCAGAAAAAGAGGGATCGACGTGCTAAGCGGTTATCATCCCGACATCTATAAAAGAAAAGTAAACTGACTAGTTTTGTAAGACACTTCATAATATTAAAAGAGCAAACTCTATCATCTTGCTCTTTGTTTCTTGTTCGACCAGTTCATCCTACTAACTTAAGCATCGGAGGGTCCCTGTCGGAGCCAACTCCGATCAGTGCGGACTTTCTTTTGCAGGTTTTCCGGCGTTGATTCACAGGCGCAGATGGATTGGCCGCAACAAGATTAAATAGATATTCAAATATGCCACTTTGGAAGGCTCAAATGAAAATAAGCACTTCAATACAAATAGACTTAGAAAAGATTATAACAAAACCTCCATCCAAGAATCCATCCTTTTTTTCCCCTTCTCCTCTCTCTCCATCTCTCTCAGCTATCAAGGTCCGCCTACTCTTTTTCTTTTTTTCTTTGGTTACCCCCTGTATGTAGGTTTGATAGGTTGGTTCTAAAACTTCTAATAAAGGGTCCACTAGGCTGTTTCAGGTAAGTTGGTTGTGTGTGCCATAGATTGAGCATATTGACTACTAAAGAGTAAATATAGATTGAGAGACATATCTTGATTGCCTAAATATCGTTTCAAGTAAATGTCCTCTTCTTCCTTTTATTTTTAGTAACGTGTGTTGGTACATGATTGGCATGAGTTATGGTATCGATACTACTAACTTTGCATGCACCCAAAGTATAACATTATTTAAGATACATAGTAGGATTACTCACCATTTAGGGCCCGTTCTTTGGTAGGTAAATAACATGGGAAAGTTGATAAACTTTCCTATTGACCAACTTACCTATGTTTTCACGCTTTTCAAGATGGGTATGTTACTTTCCCATGGTACCAACTTTCCTATTGACCAACTTACCCATGTTTTCACGCTTTTCAAGATGGGTAAGTTACTTTCCCATGGGTACATTTACCCATGAACTGGGGGAAATTCTTGTCCGCCTAGGAGGTGGCTAAATCATTTTTCCATTAGCCAGTAAAGTAGACATTTAATTTTATTCTTAAGATGTCCCATCATTTTTAGTGCCTCCATCATTTAATGCCCAATAACTCAAGTGTCCACTTTCTTCAAACCTAAAAAGCATAAAGGGTATTATGGAAAATATAGATAAATTTTAGCAACTTAGGAAAGTAGTAATGCAAAAGAACATGGGTGGCAGATTTCGAAGCCACTTTCCCATGTGTAAAAGAACATGAGTAGATTATTTTCCTGTCTAAATCTTGCCAGGGAAATATTTACCTAGGAAAATATTGATTCCTAGATAAATTTTTGATCCGCAAAAGAATGGACCCATAATGCTAATGAAAACCTCAAAACCTACATCAAACTTTCCCTTCTTCTCCTCCTTTCTCTCTCAACTGTCAAGGCATGCCTACTCCTTTTCTTTTTTTGTTTGGTTACCACCTATATGTAGGTTTAATAGATTGGTTCTGAATCTTCTAATAAAGTGTCCACTAGGTCATTTCAGGTAAGTTGGTTGTGTGACTCGATTGCCAAGGTAGTAGTTGAAGCCTAGATTCAGTAGGTTGATTGCTAAAGAGTCAATAAAGATGGAGAGATAGATCTTAATTACCTAAATATCATTTCGACTAAATATCCTTGTCTTCTTTTTATTTTTATTTGCTGAAAAGATTACATGTAAATAATGAACTACTGTCCATTTGAGGTCAATGAGATACTTAATTTTGATATTCCTTAACAATAAACATTGATTTCCTAGTTTTAGTAAAAATCTCATATATGTAGGTTGGGTCAGAATAGTGACTCTTAAATGCTAAGGTATTTCTCAAATCTTAAAGGGTGCCCCAGTGCATGAGGCTCCTACCACTAGGGGGTCTAGGGATGGTTCGATATACAAAGCCTTGCCTCTGCATGTGGAGAGGTTGTTCTTATGTTTCATTGTGCCAAGCCTACCCTCTATATTTCTCAAATCTTAAAGGCTCATAAATTTTGTTGTGCCCAAACAATATAAAAACCCAAGGTTTCAGTAAGAAAAATTATGTCTTCAAAAGATTTCATCTAATATGCTGTTAATCAGCAATTCAACACATAGCACAAAAACAGAATACTTCATTTCCAGATTTTTCAGAAAAAGACATATCTGTGTTCTTTCTAAATATAAGTTAGGCTATTACATACTTATATTGCACAACAACAACAGAGTCAAAAGGTTTCAATAAAACTACAAATATTTAATTATGAATTTATGGTGATATATTTCTTGTCTTAAGCTTCGACATTTAGGGATATTATTTTCAGCAGTATAAAATTCTGTGCAGAGGGAGAATGAAAGGTGTAAATTGTCATGGATTTCATATAAGGAGGAAAGAGCTAGACTTCGAGTGTTAAAGAATGCATCATAAGGCTGTTTCTATAAGAGACACATCCAGGTTGAAAGTATTAATGATCAAGTATGACTTCTCCTCTGCTCGTCCAATATATGAGTCTACACTGTAGACTCTACAGCAATATGAACAAAGTAATTGATTGTAGTCGTCCTCCTTAGTTTAATATTGGAGTAGTCAAGAAACCAGTGACATCAAAAGAACTTTATTCTATTACATAGAGATGTTGCCTTAATCTTTTGTGTACTAAGATTTTGACTTTCTTTATTACTAAGATAAGGCTAGAATTGCTGCTTGTTTACCATTGTTGTCAGACCTCGCTTCATGATCTTCTATCTAAGATGTAGGATTATGCTTGATATTTTCAAATGACAAGAATATTATGATGAGGCCTTGTTGTCATTTCTATGTTAGTTTTCTAAAAGTTCTTATTATTTTTCTTAAAATTTGTGTAAATAATTCTCTCAAGGCTTCCAAGTCCATTATACAGGTTGGACTGTGGACTAATTTCTGAAGTACCGTATATCTTCTTTGTTCTTCTAACTTGATACTTTCATAGATTTCCTCCACCTGGTTATCAAAACGTTGTATACTATGAATTATTGCAGCCCAACCAGTAGGCGTGGCTGTGTCAAATGGTGCTTATTGTTTCTTTGGTATTCTGTTTTTGTCATTAAATATCCATTTAGGCAGTGGCTGAGTCAATGGGCTTGGTATTATTGTTCCAAGTTAGCAATTTTACTATTTAAATGATACTTAATATAGCCCATGGGAGATGCACTAAATTGATTAAAATTCTACAACTTTCACCCAGTCTCTCTTCTCTGCTCAACTTCATTTCTTCTGCTTCTTTACCTTGTATTTTTATCAAATCACAGTTTTTTTTCTTCTAGTGATCAAATCATGTTTCTGACATTGAAGTTAGACAAAAGTAATTCTCTAGGATTAGTTAAGAGGGAAGCAAGGGTGCTGTGGGCTAAATCAAGAGCCTCTCTATTCTATAGTTATGTTTCAGAGACTCATAAGGAGCTTGATTTTTGTGTCACTTGCACATTTTGAATTGTCACAAGCATTTGACTAGCGAATTTTGCATTCCCTGCTTACCATTCATATACAGATAGATTGTAGTGTTCTGTGGTCTCTCAAATTTTATTGGGTGATATAACCATTCAGTGTTTTATTTCTGTTCTTATCCCTGTATATTTTTGCTTTCAGGTTGTTCTTAAGGAACACTTAGTTCTCACATTATTCAGAGATAAGGTAACTATGATATATTAAATTCTGGCATATATGATTTTTTATTTTATTTTATTTTATTTTGTGGATGATCATTTCTGATACTTCTATCATTCAGTATATGCTATTGCATGAAGATTATCAGCTTTATGTTCTTCCAAGAATATTAGAATCAAAGAAAATGGCCAAATCTGGACGTGCAAAACAAAAAGAAGCAGACCTAGAGTATAATGTTGCAAAGCAGGTTGAGAAAATGATATGGTATGTGTCATACCACTATAATCCTATTGTATTTTGGCTGCATATATGTAGTTAAATAAATTCATCTTCATTTTTCATTTCTTCTAACATTTATTAGTGCTCTCACTACATGTATAAAATTTTATTACTCTCCTTCTCTATATATGTATATGGATAGCACACACATACCTATTCATATACAAATAAATTGCAACGATCTTAAAGTTAAAACCTTGCTACTGAAACTCTTCAAATTGGTAGAACCGGTACCAATTGGCGTGCTGGCCGGAGAGTGGTACTGTATGGTTCCGGAGTGTACTATAGAAAATGGCGGCATATTGGGACCATGGAGAGGGAGAGGGAGGGGGGAGAGAAAAAGAGAAGCGAGAGGGAGGAGGAGAGAGAGGGGAGGGTCACACATGGGTCGAAGAGGGCTGGATCTGGAACTAGATGATGAAACCTTAACCCTAACTCTAGTAGAGTGAGAGAGAGGGAGGAGGCTTACCATGATGGCTAGGTCGAGAGGGGGGGGTGGGGCATGAGTGGCAAAAGGTAACCTAGTTTCTTACCAATAAGCAGCTATTGAATGAGGCTTTTTTTTTTTTTGGTTGGGGTGTGGGAGAGGGGGGGGGGGGGCTGGAATGTGAACCGGGGGGAATGAATATGTGAACCATCGAAAGAGAGCTGGGAATTTATAATCAAGTTGCTGAACCGACCCAAGCAGCTGAACCTTCTTGAGCCAACGTTGGTACAGTTTGGTATAGGCTGAATTACCTGGTTTGGGTCAGTTAATAAAATAAAGAAACAGAAGAAAATGAGGAAGGGGAAGAATACGAAAAATAAGAGAGAGAGAGAGAGGAGAGAGAGATCCATGTTTGAGTCTTTCAGAAAGCTTTTCTAGCTGCTAATGGGGTCTAGAATGATTCAAATACTTTCAATTAGTGGTACTCGTTTAACCTTAAGTGAGTGATAGTTCTAAGCAAGAAAGTTCGAACCGTCCCAAACTGGGCGGTTCGCGGCGTGCCGAATCGGATTGGCGGAGAATCGGGACGGTTCCGGCATGAAAAACGGCACACGCCAGTGCCGGAGAAGAAAAAGAGAGAAACAAAGGTAGAGAGAAAGGAGAGGGAGAGAGAGAGGAGGACGCCGACGGTGGCCCTCTGCGACCGTCGAAGGGTGGCAGAAGCCATCGCGGTTCAGTTCGCCTGATAGGGCTGTCGCAACGAGCAAGAAAGAGAGAGAGAGAGGGGAGGAGACCATCGGAGATGAGAAGATGGGACGGCGGAGAGGCCGCCGAAGGTCTCTGAGTGGTCGCTGTGGCCACCAGGCAGCGGAAGCGGCACGGGCAGCATCGTGATCGCGGAACAGGGGCGATAGTCCTTGTTCATGCGTGCCCTATTTTAAAAACGAAGATTAACAGTGAAGCCGGCAAATGGTTTGCTGGCTTCACTGTTAAAATGGTTTTTTAAAAAAATTAAAATTAGTGAAGCTGGCAATCAAATTGCCGGCTTTATTTTTTTTATTTTTTATTTTAAAATATTAAACAGTAAAGCCGGCAAACCATTTTCCAACTCCACTTAAGTTCTCTTTTTTTAAAAAAAAGATCGTGAAACAGGGGCGTCACCCTTGTTTCACGCCCGCGGCGCTGTGCGCATGGACTACGCTGTCCGGCGGCCAGCCGGAGGCCATCCGACAGGCCCTCCGACTCCTTCCCCTCCCTTCTTTTCTTTCTTCCTCTCTCTCTTTTCCTTCTCCCGGTTCCGGTCCTTTCCTTGTTTCGGTTCACGTCGGTTCGATTCAGTACGGAACCGTGCCGCCGGCTGGCCGAAACGACCGGCGGTACCAGAACTGAAAACCTTGGTTCCAAGAGCTTTGATGAACATATTAGCAAGTTGATCCAGCAATTGATATATGTAGTAGTATTTCTTTATCCTCAATCATTTAAAATGACAATCCACTTTGATGTGCTTGGTTCTTTTGTGATGCACCTTATTCTTTGGTGTATTCTCATGATACAATTGTCTTAATTTCTATGAGGAATCGCATATCCACATTATTTCGCAAATAATGTGCACCACAACACGATATCAACCTCTGTGGTAGCTCTGGCAATTGTGCTTTGCTTCCTACTAGTATCAATATCTTACTATCAGATGATTTGCACAATCTGGACAAGAATATCCTTTTATTTGTCTGTGACCATAGTTTTCATACAATTATTTTAAAGTATCTTCTAATTATCTAAAGATTTGAAAAGCTGCATCTATGTGACCTCTTATATCATGAAGAAATTGATCAACACACCCCACAAATGAGATGTTTGACTAAATAACGGATTGTTTTATTTTTGTCACTAGACATACTTATCACCTAAAATAATAGTTCTTTTTTATACAAAAATAATTATTCTTTTTGATTGGTCATGACTTATGAGTTTAGCATTTGAGTTCATTAGAGTGTTACCAAGTAATCCAAGCATTTGAAATTTTGAATAGAAAGGGGTGTAAAAACTACTTTGGTATAAACTCATACCTTCTTTGGACTTTGAAACTTCAATTCCCAAAGGTCATTTCAACTTCCCAAAGTCTTTGGTACTAAAATTTCATAAAAACTTGAGCTTCTCGATAGCCTTTAATCATGTCGTCCATATGGGTGGTATCTGTGGGACTAGTATTGGGACCCTTATTGATCAGCCATTGGTATGGTATAGTATAGGTTCGATACTGTATCTACACTTGGTATGCCTTGGCATACCGATCAGATGATTGGTATACCATTTTTTTAATTTTTTTTGTAATTTTTTGGATTTCTAAAAAAAATTATTGGGATTATTATCTAATTTGTGGTTTTAACTTTCAACCTTGTTTTAATGTCATTTTATTATGAATTAGAATTGGAGTAGACCAAGCAATATGTTAATAAGTAAAAACACATACAATACAACAAATTGAATTGATTTTAATGTATTTAAAGTACAAAATATACACCAATATCTAAAATCAGATGGTGTCCTGATGTGACTTATCGATGCCGAGATCATCATAGTATTTTGGAGGAACTTCACACCAACTCTCCAAGAGGTCCATATTGTGATAGGCCTCCATGATTCTTTCGTAGTCCAATGGATAGCTACTCAAAGAGGATCTGATTCTAAGACTGGGTTGGCCATACAAAAATGTAATAGCAAAATTTGACCCAAAAGATGCTTGAGGTTATGAAGGACAATAACTAGTCAAGTTTGACCTCAAACGATCCACGTGCATACGAGTCACAAGCAACTGGTGTGGAATAGGATCCAATGTGTGACTTGAAACTAGATGTGTCTAGAGACCCTACTCCACGTGTAATGTCATCTACCATAGCAGCATTAACTCTCAAACAACCACAAGGAGCTTGTCTCCTGTATGCAACAGTGTCCTCACGGACTCTGTTAGGTCGTCCACCATAGTTGCTTTCCTATATGGTATAAGTAAACTAGGACTCACTGATAAATTGAAGACCACCTTGTAGCTATGAGTCATAAACTAAAGTACTCTATGCCCTGCTATCTCTCTAACCACCGATGCATCATGGAATGAATTGTTATTGCTGGTAATGGTATCACATGATGATATGTGCAACCAATCATCAAATAGCTTGTTGGTCTCCGAATCAGAGGGATGGATTCCTCCTTGAGTCTCACCAAAGAAGATGGATTTTCCATTCATTTGCTTTTTCTGCTATCCTAAACAGCTACCTTCTTGGCCTGACTCTTTTGGGAGGATTGACTTGGCCCTTTACCATGATTAGACTGGCTAAATGTGAGTGTGGAATATGTCGTTCTAGCCATTGCATTGCGTCCACCCTAGTGTTTCTGGCTATGAAACTAGTTGGTCAAGGAGGCGATCTTGCCTCATCTAGCTTTGGCTCCTATTGCTAACCCTCAAGCCAATCGATCATTGGATCCTCTTCACCATGCAAGAAGTCATTCTGAAGTGGATAGTTGCACTTCAGCTCGACCTCTTATTCGATGCATCTCAGCCACAAATGTATATTGTAATGGATGTATACAAGATCATTCAATCATTTCTATATGAGATGATTCCTTTGTTTGCTATGGAAGAGGGTGAAGGTAGACCTATTATGACCACAACCACTGGAGGAGACCATCCGTGAGGATCCGAATTGCCAGCCGTCTTAGGTTCTTGGATGATAGGCTGAATTAGATCCACCATTCAACTACAAAAGCATTCAAGAAACTAAATATTAGAAGCTACTAAATACTAATCATATAATATCCACATAATAGTTGTAATCCATATCTTAAAATACCCAGACTCATTCTCTGTTTGCTTGCCATAGCTGCATGGTCACCAAAGTTGCTTGAACCTCCTCTAAACATTTTTGCCTATGGAAAAGATACACATTATATGATATCAATTATTTGCACTAGTTGACATGGTTCACAAAGTTAACTTACCTCTTCCAAACATAGGGTGATGACTCAGATCAAGCTCCATCTATAAATAACACTACACAAGGCAGCCATAAGTTCCTCATCTGTTCCTATCCTAGAGATGGTGTATTGGAACATTGGGTTCAGATAATAAGCTGTCAGTATAATTTGCAATTGATTTAATATAATAGTTGTACTCAAAACACAAACAGTATATAACGAGCATGTATATAAGTGAAATTACCTACTACATAAAATTCCCTACCTTTCTAATAATCACACCTTTGGTCAATGATGTCAATATACTGCTGCGCATGCCTTGGATCTGCCTCCTTGATTTGAGCCTTGGTAGCCATCAAATGGTAGAGGAAGCCTTTCTAGAGTTATCTCTAGCTATCTAGTGCCCTCGGCACTCGGTAAAGGCTTGAAAGCCTTCACAATCCTATCTTTCCCTGCCAAAATTTTTGGCTCATCACCAAGCCCTCCATATGACTTGCCTCAGTGCTCACTTGGACATACCTGCTTTCTTGCCACTCAACACCAACGAACATCTAACACAGGCCTGCTTCTTATCAATGTGGCTATCGAGTGCAATGTAACTCATAGCAAACCGTGTGGTTGCTAGCCTCAAGATGTTAACCCCCATGTACTTATCAAAGCAAGCACCTATGTGTTGTTGTATATGAATTGTGTGATGGATTAGGTTAACTCCACAACCTGCTTGATGCTGCTAATCTTTCCATGAACATGAGATCAATGCAATATGTGCTACATGAGATCCAGAATATGCGGTTGCTTGTCCATCAACATCTCCCTAGCAGCCTTGTACTTAGTCTATTATCAGTGACCACTTGCATGACATTTTGCTCTTCTACCTGATCAATCGCATCCTTCATTAATCTGAGGATGAATTGAGTGTCGTGCACATGATTGGAAGCATCAATCAACTTGTGAAAGAAAGTCACATCACAATAGGTCAGAAAGTTAATGCTCCGTCTGCTGGAATCTATCCAATCGTTACACATTGCGGTCAACCCGTACATGTCCCATTTACTCTGGTAGGAGGCTATCCAATTTTGCAACTCCTTATTGCTCTCCAGAAGATCACCATAGATATCCTTTGGCCTTGGCAGATCCACACCAAGTTCGACACTTTGGATGGATGCAATGGCAGACCGGTAGTGCTTGTTATCTGCTGCATTAGTAGGGATGTGGCTGAAGTGGAACATTACAATGCTCTCTACATGTCTTTATTCTTAACTAGCATGGTTTGTCTTCTATTACTTCAAATCTATGCTCGAGAGGGCATGCATTTTATTGCCAATTTTTGGCCTCTAAATAAATAAAAGAAAGAGGAAATGAGGTGGAGGGACTTGTTACCTGATTTTAGCTTTGATCTCACTCAAATCTTGCAAAATCTGGTGTTTTCCCCTTTTTTTTAAGATTTTTGAAAACAATGAGTAAGAGAGGGGCTGAGAAGGCACCGGTGGCTTTCTCAGCCTCCGTTTTCTATTATTGAACCAAGGGGGTGGAGATCGATCGAGCCCAAATTGGTGCAAATCGGGTGGCTTGCATCAATATTGATCTAAGCTGCTCGGTTCGGAATGATTTGCATCATTTGTTGAGCTGAAGGGGGAATCCTCTCAGTTCCCCCTCAGTGTGGTCCCATATGCCCTGAAATGGGCTGTTCGGGGTGACACAACGAACCTTGGTATTGAGTATCAAATGATATAAAAAAGGCTAGTTCTGATAAACAAAGCGATTGAATAGGTATGGAGATCATTAACCTCCACATTTTATGTTCCTTCGCTTGAGATTAAAATATGAGTGTTGTCATATACAGGTTGATGATCCCTATGAAAAGGTATTTTAAGATCTAATTAATGTAGTCACCATTTTAAATTGGTAGATATAGATATGATCACCTAAAGAAACTATTTTTTTCACTAAAGAAATATCTCAGTAACCCAATAAGCAAGTTTGCTTATAACCAGTGTTCTAAAAGGCAGCTACAGTATGGAGGTAACCAGTGAACATAGTCAAAGTTATCCAAGTAATTGCCAAGGCCTCGCTCCATCTTTGCCCTATCATCTTTGTTATATGAAACACTTATTTTTTTTTATAGTTGTACACCCTCAATCTAATTGTTTCCTGTGTACTGATTTATCATTCTTCCAAAGGAGCAAAAAAAATAGAAAGCAATCAACAGCGAGTATATATATATTTCAAAGCTCAATCGAGTAAATTGTGATAATTTATAATTGTTCACCATTTTTTTTTTAGATAGTTAAAATGTTCAAAACTTTAATATTGCTTGGTCAAATGATATGGCTAAAGTAGGTGGAAATGGTTATTACTATTCTTTTAGCTAAACAAAGATATTTCTTAAGATACAGAATACTTAGTAAAGAATGGTCCCACACCATATACTTACAGCCCTGTATACAAGTAGCATATAAATAAAGAGCATGAAGTACGAAAGCCACAAAAAAGGTAGAAAATAACAAATGATTAGATTGGATTACATGATACCACAAAATATTTACAATATGGAAAGTAAAAAGTCTTCAAAAATTGTGATTAAGAAACTAACATGAAAACAAATGTAATATATGAGGTGCAAAGAGAACTCAGCCAAATAAAGGAAAATAATATGCTGAACTATGTTATGCATGCTCACATATGTATTGTTTTATTTTCCAATATGTCAACATGGCCTTGAAGTTCAGGCATGCCTACCCATGATCACCCAGTTACACTAAACATGTTAATTGATATTTCATGCTGTATTTTACATTGACTATGTTCTTCTTAACCTAGATAATCTCATTGTGCTAGAGAGAGATCAAGAAATGCTGGCAAGCAAGAAGGAGGGAGGTTAGGGTTGCACAAATCTGAATGAAAAGAATAACTAAAAAAGTTAAATAGCTCAGAAAATAGTGCCATGGAATCTCAAGATTTTTCATTTTGATACAGGAGAGAGAGGGGGGGTGGGGAGAGAGGTCTTGTGGAGATTTAGGAGGGCACAATAATAGCAGTATCCCAAGCAGCATTGCAGGAGTTGGAAAGATTTTTTTATTTTTTAAATTAGAAAGGTTGGATGGAATCATGGGTTGTGATCATTGTAAGGAGATTTAAATTAGATTGCAACCATGGATTATGCAGAGCAAAAGGATTGCCATGTAGGAGTTCAGAGAGGGAAAGAGATTATGACGTGGTAGAGTGGGGCCTAAAATTTTATAAAAAACGTAATAACTATATCTAGGTTCGCTGTGTTGGTATTGGAGCCTGTGCAAGCTGGCCGGCAGCATGGTTCAGTATAACTCCATGTGGTTTTGTGCCGAGTCCGAACTAACATAACAGAGAGAGAGTGGGGGAGAGGGAGAACCAAAGAAAGGAAAAGAGCGAGAGAGATGGTGGAGGGAGGGAGGAGGAAAAGAGAGGCAGCTAGCAAAAGTTGGTGGTAGCTGCTGGAGGCCCTCGAATGACTAAAGGAGCGGGGAAGAGGAAGAATTGAGAGAGGAAAAGAGAGAGAGAGAGGGGGGGGGGAGGGGGGGGGGAGGGAGGGAGAGGGAGAGGGCTAAGTGGCTAGTGGTGGCCACTAGAGGGGATGCTTGCGAAGGCCTCCGGATGATCGAATTTTCTTCCCTGGCCTCCATTGCTTTGAAGTAGGGGCGACTCGCCCCTGTTTCGATTGGATAATTTTTTTTTTTTTGCTTGATTCACAATGAAGTCGGTAACTATGAATTGGGCAAAAAAAAGTAGCCGATTGAAACGGGGCGAGTCGCCCTTATTTCAAGCCAGTAGAGGCTGAGAAGGAAAACTTAGCTATGGGGGGGCCTCTACGGCTCTCTGCAGGCCATCGCCGGTCTCCCAGCCCTCTCCCGCTCCCCCCCCTCCCTCTTTATTTTCCTCTCTCTGGAGGAGGGCAAAGCTCTAGAGGCCTCGTGGCCCTTCGACAGCCTCCCCAATCTTTCCCTCTCCTTCCCTCCCTTCCTCTCTTTTCCTTTCCTTCTCCCTCTCCCATCTTCTCTGGCATTTCATTTTGAATGGTGGAAGTTGGAACCATCCTTGTCAACCACCGATACGATTCAGCATTCCCTGAAACCGGTAGTTCAGGATGGTTCGGCAAAGCCTACACTGCATAATGTAGGGAATTTAGATAGAGATTGTTAAGAGATGCCGCCTCATTAAAAGCAAGTGAGAAGGTGATGTTTTTCTCCCTTTCCCCTCTTGTTGAGAAAAAGGAAGGTTTATTCCTTTACTCGAATTCTCTCTCATCTTCTTGCTCAATAGATAGTTAAACATATCACTTCTCACTTTTATCTTGTTTTGTATGTTATGAAAGCCCAAAAGATTTTGATGCATGTATACATTCTTGTATATGTTCCCTCTCCCTATCGTGTTTGTATATGCTAATGTGGACCTGTCTCTAGTAGCTAACAATGCCTACCTAGTATGTGGTATGTGTAATAAAGTAACCCTTATATCAATTCATTTTGACCTGCCTTGTCCACTGTCCTTTTTTGCACCTTGATGGTGACAGTGGTGGGCCTGTAATCCCAATAAATACACAATGTGGATTATGTGTTTTTACATTAGTAGGAGGGTATGTCATTGAAAGAAGTTTTGACTTTGTTTTTTTCCCATATCATAACATTTCTTCTCAATGGAATTGCACCAGTTTTGTACTCATGTCAGTGTGTCACTTTTCCTGTAACTTTATGGAATATATGCTGTTGCCTCCACTAAAAGAGGGTATGACATCAAACGAATTCTTGTAGAGTTTTCATTTCAGAACATAGCATTTTCTCCATAAAATTCCAGTTGTATAGTCATGTTACTTTACCTAATGTCTTTTCATTTCTTATTTATGATTCCAGTTCCTTTAATTGTTGCTAGTTCTTTTAGCATACGATTTTGTGATTTGTCATTAACTGGCTGAACATATATTTGATTGGTAATTTTAATGGTCAAATGATGACTTACTACAGCGAGGTACATGAACAAGCACTGATTTGTTGTGATGCCATACACCGAGAAAGGAGGATATTGCTAAAACAAGAGATTGGAAGAATGGTCCTGTTTTTTGCTGATCAACCTAGTTTACTGGCCCCTAATATTCAGGTAAAGTTCTGCGTGCAATTTATGCAAGGTTCATTGTCTTAGTACTGGAACCCATTACTGATATCTTCCTATTATAATGTCGGTCGTGATATGGCACAAGATGGTGAGGCGTACCAAATGCTGGTCTAATATGAGACTCCATACTAGTTCGGTACCGGTATGGTATGGTACTGACTGGTACGGCAAAGCTTGTACAGATTGTATAAAAGCCAAATATTTTTGTTAGATTCATAAACAATTTCTTCTCTATTTTCATGCAATGATGATAGATTGAGTTGTATTCACGCAGAAGATTATCAAGTCATTATTCTATTGCTAATATTGGATACATCATTAAATCCAGGCATATTAATAATATTCCATTTGTCTTGTGTTACTCTTTTAAGATGAAAGAAGACCAGAAAAGAATCATAAAAATAAAAGAGAAGATATAGAAGGAAAGGAGGCCTATGGTTCACTAATATTCTGTGTGTACAATCTAAAAACACTGCCCCATACTGATGCCTAAAATCCCTTTAAAGACGACTCCTAGAATATCTGTCTACTGACCGGTATGAAACCTAACTAAAACAGAACCAATATGCATGAATTTGGCTCAAAATTAAGGCCTATGGAAGCCACTTTTGATTGGCTTTAGATGCACCAAATATATTTTAATTTTGACATGTTCACCTGCACAACAATGTGATCTCGAAGGAGGCACAATTCAAGATTGGAGGCTAAAAATGGGTAAAATGTGTAACTTCTTTTGCTTGTAATGCCTGTGTTATTTGATGAAATTACAATTTATTTGGTATTCCCTTTAGCATCCTTTAATTGTGATATAAAACTAAGGTCAAAATTGATATCATGTGCAAACATGTAAATAAATAGCTTTTTCTAATTAAGAAACAAATACAGATGGGATTTTGAGGATCTATATCATCAGATCTGATTTTTTGAACATTTTGTTCATATCTATAGATTTATGCAGTATGCACAATATTTAACCATGCATTGACTGTGGAATACCAACTGCATCTATTATGCTATATAGGCCCTTAAATGACCCTCAAGGCTCAAACCTTTGTATGCCTAAAGTTGCATTTTGTGTCCTCATGGAATAAATTTACAACTTTGATTGCTACATATTCATTGTTTCCACTTGCAAATGATGTGCTGTATAATCTTCTTGAGTGAGTCATCTATGATGATCTTGTCATTTTGATCGGGAAGAAAATGCTTGAGTTATTCCCTTGTAATTCTCCTCCTAAAAAACAGTAAGTTGGAAGATTGGAAGCTTGGATGAAGCAAGCAGATTATGACTGATGATGTAGCCATATGCTATTTGCAGAATATTTATCTTTCTTATTTCTATTCCTCTGTAACCACCATTGTCTTGTGCACTTGTGAACTTGCTGACTTGTACTAGTGCTTGTTATATATTATTTTTCTTGTATGTTGCTGCATTTTTTATAATTCCTATCCTCATTTTGTCTTTGCTTCCATTTTCTAAACCCCATAAATCATTTTCAACTAACGAGTCTAGTAGATATGGTCTTGCTATCTTTTATAGATCCTC
>QRFJ01001162.1:167875-182875 GCA_006176705.1 Cocos nucifera | reverse complement strand
AGCAAGAATAGCATTCAAGAACTATTTATGGATGGTATTCATGCATCACTTGATAAGCACCTTCAAGTATTAAAATCAGGGTTTGCTGAACCATCCTGAATAGCCTGGTTTCGGGCATGCCGAACCATACCGGTAGTCAATTGGGATGGTTCCGGCATTTGAAATGAAACATCAGCAAGGATGGGGGGAGGGAGAAGGAAAGAGAGGAAGAGAGAGAGAGAGGTTGAGGAGGCTGTGGGAGGCTCGTCGAAGCCTTCGGAGTTTTGCCCTCCTTTGGAGAGAGGAAGATAGAGAGAAAGAGAGTGGGGGAGGGAGGGAGAAGGAATGAGATGGAGAGGGCGGGAAGGCCAACGGCAGCCGCTAGAGGGCCGTGGAGGCCCCCATATGACTGGATTTTCCTCCTTGTCCTCTTGCCTCTATTTCGATCATGATTTATTTTTTTATTTTTTATTTTTTTTGCCGACTAATAGAATTGGCAATCTTGTTGCCATCCAATGGAGGGTGGGAAGGAAATCCAGCCATCCGAAGGCCTTTGTGGCCCTCCAATAGCCAACAACGGCCTCCCCGCCCTTTCCGTCCCTACCCCTCTCTTTTTCTTTTGTGAAGAACAATAGAAAGAGAAAAGGAGAGAGAGAGACTGTGTAAAGGAAATGATTATATTGATTGTATTATAACTCATGTTACAAGAGATTATATATAGAGCAATAAAGGTCTTGATACAATGAACCATACAATAGAGATTCAGATACAATGAACCGTCTAGATACAATGAACCATTTTTCTCTATTTCCTAAAGAAAGAAAGTCTTATAGAGAAAAATGCAATAAGAAAAAGTCTAATTAGGAAAAGATAGAAATGGAAGAATTATAAACATAAAGAAATGATAGGGAATAATATATGTCACATGTTAAATATACTCTCTAACACTCTCTCTCAAGCTGGGGAGCATAGATATCCAACATTCTTAGCTTGCCATGCAATATAGAGAACCTACTACCTCCCAAAGGCTTAGTGAACACGTCAGCCACCTGATCTTCAGAACGAGTGTATGAAGTACATTTATTTGCTTGTGACTTGATCTTTGATGAAGTGACAATCAACCTCTATGTGTTTTGTCCTTTCATGAAATAAAGGGTTGTTAGCAATGAAAATGGCTGCTTGATTATCACAATACATAGGAATGGGTTTATTATGTTGAAATCCAAACTTCGTTATTAAGGAGCGCACCAAGATTAACTCGCAAGTAGTATGAGCCATTGCTCGATACTTTGCTTCTGCACTAGATCTAGCCACCATGCCTTGTTTCTTACTCCTCCAAGTCACAAGATTTCCTCCGACAAATATACAATAACCAGAAGTTGATCATCTATCTATCTTCGAACTAGCATAATCAACATCAGAATAACCAACTATATTAGTATGGTTATTCTTTTTGTAAAACAGTCTAAGTCTGGGAGCTTTCTTAATGTACCTGAGAATGCCACATGCAGCTTTTCAATGGCACTTCTTGGGTTTGTCCATAAACTGACTGACAATACCAACTACAAATAAAATATCAGGTTGGGTAACTGTTAAGTAAATAAGCTTACCAACCAGTCTCCTATATGTAGTCTTGTCTGATAGTTCTTCGACATCCTCTTTCCAGAGCTCTCTTGTTTGGTCTAGAGTAACATTTGCTGGTCGAGCACTAAGCATGCTCGTCTCTTGTAGTAAATCAAGAGCATACTTTCTCTGAGAAAGTATAAGTCCTCGACGATTTCGAGCCACCTCTATCCCAAGAAAGTACCTCAGCCGACCTAAGTTTTTAGTATCAAAATATTGCTTCAAGTGCCTTTTAGTTGCTTCTATGCCAGCTTGGTCATTGCCTGAGATAATAATGTCATCCACATAGACAACTAGTATGACCACTCCAATGGAGGCGCATAATGAATACTGAATGGTCCACACGAGTTCTGATAAAGCCAAATTGACAAACAATCTGACTAAACTTCTGAAACCATGCCCTCGGACTTTGCTTTAACCCATATATTGCTTTCCTCAGGTGACATAATCTAGAACTCTCCCCCTGAGCAACAAACTCTGAAGGTTGCTCCGTGTACACTGTCTCTTCAAGATCGCCGTAGAGGAAGGCATTTTTCACATCAAATTGATATAGTGGCTAATCCATGTTGACAGCAACAGAAATTAAAATTCGGATGGAGTTGAGACATGCTATAGGAGAGCATGTCTCAAAATAATCAATACCGTACGTTTGAGACTATCCTTTTGCAACCAATCATGCCTTAAGCCTTTCAATGGTGCCTTTGGGCAGATACTTGATAGAGAAGACCCAACGACATCCAATAACCTCACAATCAGTTGGTGGAGAGACCAAATCCCAAGTGCCTCTGCTCTCTAAGGTAGACATTTCCTCATGCATTGCTTGTCACCAACCAGGGTGAGATAGTGCCTCCTCTGCATTCTTGGGAATAGAAATAGAAGAAAGAGGCAAGGAAAACTGTCAAAGGACAGGACTAAGTTGATCCAAAGAAACAAATAAAGCAATAGAATGTTGAGTAGAGGAACGTTTACCCTTTTGTATGGCAATGGGAAGATGCAAATCAGATGCAGGTGGTGAAGATATTGGATCGCTTTCCGAGGATGAAGATGGTGGTGGCAAAAGTGCTGGGACCTGATTCTATGGACGTCGAGTATACACTTTCAAGGGTGGTGGAGAAATAGCAGCAGGCATAATAGCAGGCTCTTTTGAAGTGGAAGGAAACACTGGAGCAAGGATAGGTGTTGGTTGAACAAAGTAACTTACTAGACAAAGATTCTCCTATAGATGAAACATAAGGTTGCACTTTTAAAGAATGTGACATTAGCACTGACAAACACCTTGTGACTCATAGGATCAAAGCATCTGTACCCCTAATGGTTTTTGGCGTAGCCAAGAAAAACACATTTGATGGATTGAGGAGATAGTTTGTCCAAGTCCGGTTGGAGGTCATGGACAAAAGCTACACATCCAAATATACAAGGAGGTAAAGAAAATAACGGACGATGTGGATATAAAAATTGGATGAAAATTTTATCTTGGAGTACTGAAGAAGGCATACGATTAATAAGAAAGCAAGTAGTTAAAACAGCATCCCCCCAATATGTTTTAGGTACATGCATATGAAAAAGAATGGTGCGAGCAATATCAAGAAGATGGCGATTTTTGCACTTGGCTACCCCATTTTGTTAAGGGGTGTACGTACAACAAGTTTGGTGTTGAATCTCATTTGAGGTACAAAATGCATTTAACTCCTGCAGGACAAACTCTAGAGCATTGTCAGTGCGAATAGAATAAATATCAGTAGAAAACTATCTTTATTTCCTTATGAAAATTTTTGAAGACAGACAAAACCTCAGACCATTCCTTTAATAGAAACACCCAGGTGGTATGAGAAAAATCATCAATAAAGGTCACAAAATATCTATGACCAGTATAACTCTTGACTCTAGAAGGACCCTAAATATCAGAATGAACCAACTCAAATAACCTTATACTAGTTTCATTGATTCTCCTTGGAAACATTGACCTGTGGTGTTTTCCAAGTTGACAAGCCTCACAATTGGACAGGACCGGCGATTGACTAAGAGGGATAATCTGACGCAGTTTTTGAAGGGATGTCCAAGCCTATAATGCCATTGCTGAGGACTTACCATAGATGAAAGAGCTCTCGATCTTGGAACATCCAGGTAATACAGGCCATCAACATCTTTATGGCCCCAACCAATCTTCTTCCTCATTAAGAGATCCTGAAAAACACAATAAGAAGGATAGAAGGTGACTGAGCAGTTTAAAGACTTTGTAAGAGAACCGACTGATAAAAGATTTAATGAAAATTTAGGCACATAAAGAACTGAGGATAGTGATAAAGAGGAAGTGGTTGATATAGAATCACAACCAGATACTGGCAATTGTCTAACATCAGCTAGAAAGACAGAAGGGTGATTTTTTGAAACAGGAAATAAAGAGGAGTCTAGAGTCACCTGACATATGTGATGTAGCGTCCGAGTCAATGATCCAAGAGAAAGGCGTAGATGTAGTGGTAGACAAGAAAGCAGTGCCACTTGAGGCAAAGGATGCTACAAGAGGATTCGAGGAAGAAGAGGCAGAAGACAATTGAGTTGCCTGGCAGAATAATTGCTTCAAGTCCGCTCGAGAAATAGTCAGTATTAGAAGCAATTTTAGTGGATGTAACAATAATCTCAGCTCTCCCTAACTCTGGAACAATAACTTTGTTAGCCCAATCGGGCTTACCATACTCCCAGCATTTCTCCTCTACGTGATTAGTACGGCCGTAGTAAGTACATTTTCGTCTGCTGAAACTCATCCAACGACCACGGTTTCCCCTTTGGCCACGTCCACGACCATAGTTGGATGAGGAATTGCGGCCACAACTACTAGCAATAAGTACCGAAGACTCAATAGCAGTAGTTTCAGATTTTGAAGATGGAGCTGGAACTCGCTGAAGACGAGAGAAAACAGAATATAGGGAAGGAAATGAGTCACTACCAAGAATCTTATCACGAACAGAAAAATACTCAGGAGGAAGGGCATCCAAAAACTGGATCACTTGGAACTCTTCGTGTTGCTGCTTCATTACACTTACATCTGTAATTAATGGCTAATAAATATTGAGCTCATCCTAGAGCCCTTTGAACTTGGCATAGAAGTCGGCCAAGGTTCCACCAGTATAGCATAGAGAAAATAATTGCTTAGACAATTCAATTACTCTAAATAGATTCTTGGCATGAGAATACATCTCCTTAAGAGCATTCCAAATTTTTTAAGCAGTGTTTAGAAACACCACATTAACACTAACATTTGGCTCCATACTGTTCAGCAACCAAGTGTAAACACATGAGTCCTCCTTTAGCCAATCTTTGTACTTCACATCATTAGAAGGAACTGGATCATCAATCAGAATATGGAACTTGCCATATGCACTAACAAACTTCTTGAATGCTCAAGCCTATACAAGATAGTTTTTACCATTAAGTTTAATGGTAGTAAGACCTTGCAGATGTGAGGAAGGCAGAGATCCAACAGTTGAAGATATTGTTGGAGTAGCATCAGCCATCAAATTAGTATGAAGGCAGGCAGACAATATGGTAGACTTGGTAATCCAAAATCATCACATATAGGCAGACATAGAGGGCACAGATCCAATCCTGGTATATCAGGAAGGAAAAAAGAAACAATGCTCTCCCCTTAATGTTGCTCAGAGAGGAAGTCCCTTTGTCTGAAGAACCCTAGGCTCTGATACCATGTAAAGAACAATAGAAAGAAAAAAGGGGAGAGAGAGACTGTGTAAAGAAAATGATTATATTGATTGTATTGATTGTATTACAACTCATGTTACAAGAGACTCTATATATAGAGCAATAAAGGTCTAGATACGATGAATTTACTGGATCATGCTCTAAGAGACCATTTCAAACCATAAAATGCTTTCTTCAACCTGCATACATTACCATATTCCCCATAAGCTACAAAACCCGAAGGTTGATTCATGTAAACTTCTTTCCATAAGTCACCATGTAGAAAAGCATTTTTGACATCCAACTAGAAGAGATGCCAATCCAGGTTAATTGAAATGTGAAAAACTAGACAACAGGGTAATTTGGTCACCAGGGAAATAGTTTCATCATGATCGGTACCATATTTTTAAGTGCACCTCTTTGCTATAAGGAAAATTTTGATTTTTTTCAATTCTTCCATCTGGTAAATATTTCACAATGTAGCATCAACGACATCCAATAGTCTGCTTGCAAGGAGGTAAGTTGGTAAGATCCCATTCAGTTTCAAAAAAAGTAATCTGCATTCCTATAACTTTTGCAGAGGACCAGAGGTATTTGATATAGGTTTTTTGTCTACTTGATTAGCCATAAGCATAATTATATCCACACACCAAACATAGATTGGGAAGATCACAAATTGTTGAAGGCATGCTTTCACTTTGCTGATCAGCAACTTGGTGGACATGTAGAATGTATATAAACTAAAAGCAAACATCTTCAGTTGCACATGTATGTAAAAGAAGGGAACAAAGGAAACATGACACAAGTGCAATCAGTGATTGTGGTTGCTGCACACATATAGGAAAGAAGAGTTGATATGCTTGACTGTTCAAAAGTAGCAGCTAGAGATGGCTGAATAGAAGAAGCAGCCTTTTTAATGAGCGTCTTGTATTCTTCATGTGTGAGAGTAATTGAGTCTCCATTAGGAATAACAGACTGTTGTATGCCATCTGATTGGTAAACTGTTGTGGTTCATCATCAACATGAGTATAGCTAACTTGGTTTGTCCAACTTGGCTTACAAAGTTTATCCCAACTTCTGTGCACAGTCTGATAAAACAACTCATTGGAGCCTGACATTTACATTGCTTAGACTAGGCAGATTATCACTCGCCAAAGTCTGTCCATGAATAGACTGATAAGCAGGACTTGGTCCTGAAAGAAACTTGGCCACTTGAAATTCTTCTGCTTGTTTGCTTCACTGATAAATGTCACTAGATAAGGATTGTTAGACAGATTTGTATTAATTGTCATGATACACTTAGCTAGCTTTCCTCTCTAGCAAGATTTATATTAGTTGTCAGGATATACCTAGCTAGCTTTTCTCTCTAGTAAGGATATACCTAGCTAGCTTTCCTCTCTAGCAAGATTTGTATTAGTTGTCATGATACACCTGCTAGTTTTCCTTTATAGTAAGATTTGGGTGAGTTGTACATGGGTTGTGTATAAGTTGTATATGAGTAGGCATAGGCTGGTACTTGTCTTGGTTTACCTCTTGTGTGTATAAGGAGGCATCCTATAACATATTGGAGTATCAAGTAATATAGCAAATTTATCCCTTCTATCCTTTATAGCATGGTATCAGAGAATTAGGGCTTACGCCCTTGATCCCAGCTGTGTCACCGCACCATACTCGTCCCGGGCCAATCCATTCTCTCTCGGCCATGGCTTCTAGTTTCACTATTACGGCTCTTTCGATCGTCAACATCAAGAGTCTTGTCACCATCGAGTTGATTGAGAATAACTTCTTACTTTGGAAGGTCTTTTCTAATGTTCTTTCTATCTTTAAGGTGTTAGGACATGTGAACGGTACCAGCCTCCCACCTGTGTTTATTGAAGATGATTCAAAAAATCGTCTTCAGAATTTGGCATTTGAGACCTGGCAGGAGAAGGACAGCACTGTTCAGCTATGGCTTGCTGCCACCATGTCCCCTACAATGCTTCAACACATTCTTTCTGAGAACACTGCTAGGGACATTTGGCTTGCCATTGAGAAGCACTTTGGTGACAAGACCATCGCTATGGAGCTCCAGCTGGAGAGTGAGTTTCGCCTTATGAAAAAGGGCACTATGTCTGTCTTTGACTATATCCTAAAAATTAAAGATATTGGTCAGAGTCTTCGCTCTATTGGTGGTCATGGGACAAATCATGAGCTTGTGATGGCTGCTCTTCATGGTCTTTCCGAGGAGTACAAGAGTTTCATTACCATTGTTACTACATGTGGTAATCTTCCTGATCTTGAGGATCTTCGCCTACTTCAGGAGGAACAGCAAGATCAGTGCTTTAGTGCTCTTCGCAGTTCCGCTCGTCCCATTGGCGATTCTACTGTCTTTGTGATTGCACGAGATGGTGGTCGACCAAGCAATCAGGGTGGCCGCGGAGATCTATCTTGTGTAGGCAGAGGCAATCGGGGAGGATGATGTCAACAATCAGGACTGATGACTAACTATCAATATGGTGCTAAGCCTAACTACTACTAGCAGCAGCATCCACACTACTGAGCCCCACCGCCTCCCAGACCCCCTCTAACCCTTAGCTCTTTCAGAAGCAATATGGCTCCACATGCCTGATATGTGATAAATTTAATCACACAGTACTTCAGCGTAGACATCACTTTAATCATAATTATATATCCTATGATGTACCATAGTTCTTTGCTGCCATGAGTATTTCACAGGAGTCTGATCAAGAGGTGTGGTACCCTGACATGGGAGTGACGAACCACATGACTGCCACTTCAGGTATACTTTCATACTCTCAACCTTATAATGGTAGTGATCGTATTCTAGTAGGAAATGGAGAATAAATTGCTATTCATGCTGTTGGTGAATCTAGGCTGTATACACCTCATACTAACTTTTCTTTGCATAATATTTTAGTCGTTCCTTATATTAAGAAAAATTTGTTATCTGTTCGACAATTTTGTCGTGATAATAACTGTTCTATGGAATTTGATTCATCTGATTTTTCTGTGAAGGATCTGAGAACAAGGTGCTTCATCGATGCAATATGTTGTGATATTGACTCGCTCCGATACCACTTATGAGGATCTAGTACCAAATTATTGTGGTAAGAAGAAGAAAGAAATAAAACAAAAAAAATAATCAAGTACGTGGATCAATCTAAAGGCTTGCCTCCACGGGGCATGCAAAGCTTCACTATGAAAGAGAAAAATAGGTACAAGAGGAGAACACCCACTCTCAACTCACTATACACATCTCTTTCAACTAGAAGCTATCCTTATAAAAGCTCTCTAGGAATCCCAAGGAGATCCTCAGAAGCTACAAGATGCTCTGCCCTCACAGCCTTCTTGTTGGATGCTATGCACCTATTGCTTCTCTCTCTCGCGGGCTACACGTACTCGACGCTCTATCAAGCTCTTCTCGGCGGTTGCCTGAGCCTTTCTACATGCCTCTCATGCCACACGCACCACCCCTCTGCTCCACAGCACCTCAGCCCTTTAAATAGGATGAGAATCCTTTTCTCAGTAGTTCACAGGAGTCCTAACAAGGCTCTTTCTCCTAATATGAGTTGAACATGTCCTTGATGGAGTTTTGGAATGTTTTCTGACCTTCAGATCATGACTGCAACTCTCTATGGCTGCTGGATCCTGTGGTCCACGTGCAACCCCCTAGACCTCTTGGATTAATCATAATCCAAGTTCAAACAGAAAAATTCCGTCTTGTTCTATTTGCCTCCGTTGAGTCGGCTCGGTCAGGAGTCGAGCTGGCTCGACTGCATCTCGCTCAAAATCTCAATCCGAGCCGGCTCGACCCTGTATCCGAGCCAGCTCGACTGCCTACTGATACTGATTCTCCTCTGTTGTGGATAGAATTTGAGGCGTCAAATTCTAACAATCTTCACCTCGACTCGATATTCGACCTCCACCTGATTTTGAGAGCTTATGATCCATCTCGCCCCCATGCCCTGGAGCACGCTTGTTGATCATGAATGGACAAACGTGGGAGTCGAGTCAGGCCGCTCGATCTTACCTCCATCAATGGTTGTGATCCTCCTGATCTGAGACCTGCTCGAGGTAGCCTCTTGCGGTAATAGAAACTTCACTCTGTGACGTCATCTTTCGTCCTTTCGAGTCTCTCATCTCATGTCCAATCCATCTCCACCTGGAGCTCCACCTTGCACTAGCCTTCCTCTAGCTCCTGAAGCTCCACCTCGCACTGGGCTTCCTGCCAGATAGTAATGTCTTCTTCTTTTCCTACAATATCATCCTATCGCTGCGCATGACCTTCAGGATTTCATCACCAGCTACCCACCTGTAGCCGTTTGAATCCAGTCTGCTCAGTGAGATAAGATTTCTTCTGAAATCGGATATGTATCGAACCTCCTCCAATCTCCTCACTGCACCATCATATGTCTTCCAGCTAACCATTTCGATGTCTCTGATCGCACAGCTCGATCCATCTAGTAGATAAACAATGCCATCACTGCTCTTCAGGAAGTCAAATTGCTTCTTTCTACAACAAACATGATTTGTGCATACAGAATTTAAAATTCACTGTTGGAAAGAACTAGATACCTCATCAGATATCTTCAGGACATCATCCTTTGACTTGCTGCTGGCCATCATTGTAGTAGCCCTCGTTCGATCCTTTAGTTGTGGGCAATTCTTGACTCGATGTCCCAACTCGTCGCACCTGTAGCATCTGATCTTGCTTTGGTCCCTCGTCTTGGATCTGGATCGTCCTCCTTGCGATCCTCTGCCGCTCCATCTACTGCCTCCTGCTCTAGAAACCGCCAAAGTTGAGCTGCCGCCATCTAAGCTCGAAGCTGGGTTCTCCCTCCTGAGAACCTTGTTCTGGAGTATCGCTGCAGTGACCTCGTCCATCTTGATGGTGCTCTTTTCCATTAGAAGAGCAGTCATCAAGGACTCATATGAAGGGGGAGCAATGCTAGCAAGACCAACGTCCTGGTCTTTTCCTCAACTTTTTCGCCAACGCTGAGGAGGTTGGTGAGGATCTTCTGAAAGTTGGATAGATGTTCTCGTACGCTCTGACCTTCATTCATCCACAGCTGGTAGAATTGCCTCCAAAGAAATAGCATGTTGGTGAGTGATTTTGCCATGTACAACTCCTTGAGCTTCGACTACAGCGCCGTCGGAAAAGTCTCGCCAAATACATGGATTACCACATCATCCGCTAGGTACAAGTGGATCATGCTCACCGCCTGCATCTGGATCCACTTCCAATCCTTCACCTCTATGATGGCTGGTATATCGTCGTACAAGAAAGCATCGATCAATCCATGTTGGATGAGGACATCCTTTATCCTTGCTTGCCATAAGGAGAAATTGCCCTTCCCATCGAACCAGTTGATCTCCACCTTGATTGCACTTGTCTTCATCATATTTTTCAATCTCTATCCACTGCTGCAATCTACGCTCTGGTACTATTTGGCTCTGATACCAATTGTTGTGATATCGATTTACTCCGATACCATTTATGAGGATCTAGTATCAAATTATTGCGGCAGGAAGAAAAAAGAAATAAAATAAAAAAATAATCAAGTACGTGGATCAGCCTAAAGGCTCGCATTCACGGAGTATGCAAAGCTTCACTATGAAAGAAAAAAATAGGTACAAGAGGAGAATACCGACTCTCAACTCACCGTACACAAATCTCTCTCAACTAGAAGCTATCCTCATACAAGCTCTCTAAGAATCCTAAGGAGATCCTTAGAAGCTACAAGATGCTCTACTCTCACAGCCTCCTTGTCGGATGCTATGCACCTATTGCTTCTCTCTCATGGGCTGCACGTACTTGATGCTCTGCTAAGCTCCTCTCGGCGGCTGCCTGAGCTTCTCTACGTGCCTCTCATGCCACACGCGCCATCTCTCTGCTCCACAGCACCTCAGCCTTTTAAATAGGATGAGAATTCTCTTCTCAGTCGTTCACAGGAGTCCTAATAGGGTTCTTTCTCTCAATATGAGTTGAACATGTCCTTGATGGAGTATTGAAATATTTTCCGACCTTCAGATCATGACCGCAACCTTCCATGGCCGCTGGGTCCTGTGGTCCACACGCAACCCCCGTAGACCTCTTGGATTAATTATAATTCGAGTCCAAACAGAAAAATCTTGTCCCGTCCTGTTCTCCTCCATCGAGCCGGCTTGGTCAGGGGTTGAGCTGGCTCGGCTGCATCTCGCCCAAGCTCCTATTTCTGTCTGCCTGAGAGAGCCAGCTTGGCTGTGGTTCGAGCCGGCTCGATCTCAACCCAAGCCGACTCGACCCTATATCTGAGTTAGCTCGATTGCCTGCTGATACTGATTCTCCTCTGTCGATGGATAGAATTCGAGGCGTCAAATTCTAACATAATAGTTCTTGCTCGTCGCTTTATCCTATTGCTTCTCAAGTTTCCACTGTCGGTGTAGGAATAAGACAGCATTAGCAGCTCTCCAGTTGAGTCATGAACTTTGGCATAGGAGATTAGGACATCCCAGTAATGATGTTTTGCTTCGTTTTTTGAAAGATATTAATAATGTTTCACATGCATCTGTTAAGTCTGTTCAATTCAATAATTATAATGCTTGTCATCTTGGAAAGCATGTCAAATTATCATTTAGTGTTTCTCAATCAAAATCTTCTTATCCATTTGAACCAATTCACTCTGATGTTTGGCAATCACCTGTTCTCTCCCTCTGGATATTAGTATTATGTGTTGTTTGTCGATAATTTTTCTCGATATGTCTGGGTATATACTCTTAGATTTAAACATGAAGTTTATGATAAATTTATGGAATTTCATGCCATGTTGAAAAATATTTACAAAGCAAATATTTGTTACTTTTATTTTGATGGGGGAAAAGAGTTTGTTAATAAGGATTTTATTGATTTTCTGAGTGCCAATGGTATTTATCATCGATTATCATATCCCTATACGCCCCAGCAGAATGGCATTGCCGACCGCAAAAATAGACACATAGCAAACGCTATTCGCACTCTTTTATTTCAATCTGCTATGCTAGTGCGGTTTTGGGCTGAAGCCCTATACTATGCTGTATTTTTTTAAAATCGCACTCCATCATTGACCGTTTTGAATGGCTTCACTGCTTATCAAAAATTACATGGATATTCTCCTCCTGATGTGAATGTTATCAAAGTTTTTGGGTGTCTTTGTTATCCGAGCATTCAAGATATTGCATCGCATAAGCTCCATCCACGGTCTCTGCCTTGTGTTTTTCTTGGTCCTTCTGACCATCACAAGGGATTTTGCTGTTTATATCCTCCCTCTGGTAAAGTTCTCATTTTCCGTCATGTTATGTTTGTTGAGTCTGTATTTTCCTACACTTGTTTGCAGTCCTTTCCAAAGCAATCACATGGCATGCCTATTGCTGATGACTTAAATAAATTGAATTTATTTGTCTCACATTCGCAACATGATTTAGATCTCTCTACTGCCTGCTCCATTTTTGAGTTGGTATTTCACATGTCACAGTTTGATATCAATAACAACATCACTGCATCTGCATCTAGTCTTGCTCTAGATTCACCTATTGCTACTTGTTCTCCTGCTCCTACTATGGATACTGTTGGTGCAGAAATCCGTCCTCGCCGGAGGTCGCTGGAGTCGAGGCCGCCGAGGTCGCCGCCGGGGACCTGCAAAACGAAGTCCCGTCCGGAACCGGTGGGGGGGTGGCTCCGGCAGGACCCTCCGACGGTCAAGTTAGTTTCCGGCCAACAGTAATGGAGTGCTCGAAATGAGTTCCGGAGCCTAGAGGTGAGGAGGAGAGCTTAGAGAGTCGAGAGTTCAGAGAGCTTAGCCTTAGTGTGTCGGGAGGGGTCCCTTTATAGCGGAGCTTAGTTGATGGTGACGGCCATGCCGTCTGGCAGAGAGTCGTCGGGCAGCATGGAGTTCGGTACGGAGAGGACGGCATCGTCCGGTGGATCGTGGGAGCCATACTGGCACGTCGTGGGCCGCATGGAGTCCGGTACGGAGAGGAAGGCGTCGTCCGGTCTCGCTGCAGGCGACAGTTCGTCCAGAGGAGTTCGGACTTGTAACAGAGTTCGGCCGAAGGGGAAGCTGGGGGAGTTCGTCTGGCTGAAGGGTCGGCCATCTGTAGAGTTCGGCCGCGGGACGATTGCCGAGGAGTTCGACCGCTGAGAGGCCCGAAGAAGCTCGGCTGGCCAGTTGAAGGACTTCGGTTGCTAGTTGGTTCGGCCAGGGCTCGCTGAGGAGTTCGGTCGCCTAGGGTCGGTCCGAAGGGGTTCGGCCGCTTGGGCTCGCTTGGAGTCGGTCCGAAGGAGTTCGGCCGCTTGGGCTCGCCTGGAGTCGGTCCGAAGGAGTTCGGCCGTGGGGTCCGAATGGGTTCGGACTTGTAGGAGAGTTTGACTGAAGGAGAAATCCGGGAGGAGTTCGGGTGGCGAACGGGCGTCTGGGAGGAGTCCGTCTCCCGAAGAAGTCCTGCCGCTTGGAGTCCAAGGAGCTCGGCACGTCAGGAAGTTCGGTCTGGCGGTGGGAGTTCGGCCCGAAGCCTGGACACTGGGGAGTTCGGCAGCTAGGTAGTTCGGCCCGGACCTTGGCGCAGGGGAGTTCGGCCTCTAGGCAGTTCGGCCCGGACCTTGGTGCAGGGGAGTTCGGCCTCTAGGCAGTTCGGCCGTGGTAGGGGCTCGGCCTGGCGCCTGGCGCTAAAGCTCTTCAGCGGCTACTGGTTGCATTGGGCTGAGCGTCGGGCCGGGCTTCGGCAGGAGCGGGATTTATCCCCAACAGTAGCCCCCCACTCCCGAGTTCAAAAATTGAAGGAAGGGAGTACCAAAACAGGCGACTGCCGAAGTCTTCTTCCAGGCTCCGCATTTGTTGCAGCTGAAGCTCGGGGGAGGTCTCATCTCCAGCCAGTGTTGACGTTGAAGTTGAAGCTGAGGCTTTGGGGAGACCTCACCTCCAACGGGAACTCGTTTCCAGCCTAAAGTTCGATGAAGCTGATGTTGAAGCCGAAGTAAATCTCGCCTCCTACGGTCGAGGTCAGATTTGAGCTCCACGGGGGCGACATTGTCTTCATCAGCTGAAGTTGACTCGAGGGAGACCTCCTCTCTTGCAGCCGAGGTTGAAGTGCGCGCTCGGGGGAGATCTTATCTCCTGCAGCCGAGGTTGGTGCTCGCGTTAGGACGAGGTTCTCCTCCTGTTCCCAACCGAGGCTTTTCGCGTTGCTCGGGGAGAGATGTTATCTCTAGCCGAGGTTGGTGATCTTATCTCTCGGTTAGGACGAGGTTCTCCTCCTGTTCCTAACCGAGGCTTTTTCGGTTCTCGGGGTTCTCCTCCTGCCGAGGTTGTTAGGTCGCCTAGCCGAGGTGTCACTCGCTCGAGGCTTATCTCTTGCCGAGGTTGATGCTCGCGTTGGACGAGGTTCTCCTCCTGTTCCTAACCGAGGTTGTTCACGGTCGCTCGGGAGAGATCTTATCTCTAGCCGAGGTTGTCAACGGTCGCTCGGGAGAGATCTTATCTCTTGCCGAGGTTGATGCTCGCGTTAGGACGAGGTTCTCCTCCTGTTCCTAACCGAGGTTGTTCACGGTCGCTCGGGAGAGATCTTATCTCTAGCCGAGGTTGTCAACGGTCGCTCGGGAGAGATCTTATCTCTTGCGAGGTTGATGCTCGCGTTAGGACGAGTTCTCCTCCTGTTCCTACCGAGTGTTCACGGTCGCTCGGAGAGATCTTA